>NIPM01000436.1:109769-137551 GCA_002738285.1 Holacanthella duospinosa | reverse complement strand
TAGGCAGAAAGTCGAATTGCATGGAAGTGTCTAAATGGGGACTATCCGAGGAAGAATTGACCCCTTACGTCAATATGTCATCAAATCTAACAGTACGGGGACAAAGACACTTGATGGGAATTGCCTTAAATTCTGCAAAAAAAATAGATATGTTTATTTATCTATACTAAAAATAGGAGCAGCTTTACAAAAATTTGAATTGAATTTGAATTTATTTATTTGTTTGACTTAGCTTTCGCCCTATCAATTTATTGTTATCTAGTTAATTTAATTAAAATATTTTAATATTTGACGTATTAGTAGTATTGTAAAAGCTTTGCATACATCCCAATCCAACTTTCAGAATTTTGGTAAAGTATAACTTTCAGAGGTTACAAAAGTAAACATTCCGAGCGCAGAAAACGAGTGTNAATTTTGGTAAAGTATAACTTTCAGAGGTTACAAAAGTAAACATTCCGAGCGCAGAAAACGAGTGTAATATTCTCAAATTTGGTAGTCAAACACCAATCAAGTTAGTTCCTCAGTTAATCTTTCTTCACTGGCAAGTTACCTATTTTCCTGCCGAATTTGNAGGTTTGGTAAAGTATAACTTTCAGAGGTTACAAAAGTAAACATTCCGGGCGCAGAAAACGAGTGTAATATTCTCAAATTTGGTAGGCAAACACCAATCAAGTTAGTTCCTCAGTTAATCTTTCTTCACTGGCAAGTTACCTATTTTCCTGCCGAATTTGNAATCAAGTTAGTTCCTCAGTTAATCTTTCTTCACTGGCAAGTTACCTATTTTCCTGCCGAATTTGACAATTGACCACCAGGTGCCAGGTCGTCCGTCCCCGTTAAAGCAACTTTGAAGACATCTGAATGTCAAAAGTCAATTGTTGCAAGGTTATTCTCATTTGCGCATTATTCGCTACATATTATCTATCTGTCTGGCGAATTTGAGACGATTCCTACAGTTTTGTCTGACTTCATCATACTAGTTGTGATAGAATTAGCAGCTGTCTATTCCTAACCTTTTTATTTTGGATTTAAATATTAGACATTAGAACTATGCGACTGTGTATTTAAAAATTAAAATTAATTGACTAAAGTCAAAGTATTTGCTACCAACATTACTTGTACTCCATTGGAAACAGTGATTGTATGGAAAGGAAATCGCTCGCGACTATTTTCATCGTAATAAGGTTTGATAATATGTCGGAGCGAATCCAATGTTTGGGTGGGTCCTCCGGTCCGTCCTATGTGGACTCGGGTCACCGAGGTCACCAGAAACAACAAATGAAATANTGTTTGGGTGGGTCCTCCGGTCCGTCCTATGTGGACTCGGGTCACCGAGGTCACCAGAAACAACAAATGAAATAAATTAATAAATTATAATAAATGAATATTAAATATAATAATAATTAATAATAGAACACTTCAGTCAAAGAAATGCCACTTTCAGATTTGTTGATTTTTAAATAAATTTCCAAAACATCCCAATTTCCAAAGACACACAGTGAACCCCGATTTTTAAAATTTGTAAGCGATCAAATGAAAATTTTCGAAACATTTAATTATTACAAAGAACGAATGAAAACTGCCGTGGAAGAAATGCCACTTTCAGATTTGTTGATTTTAAAATCAAAAAATTTATTGAAATCCATGACGGCGCGGTTAAATATGCCTATTGAAGAACTTTTTTCAGAAAATCAAAATGATTAATGTTAATTTTTTTTATACAAACTTAGTTTAAAATAATTTAATGTTTTCTTGATTTTTTTTTTCACACTTCTTTTGAATCTCTTCCTTCTTTCTTTACAACCTTAGGTTTCTAAACTGCTGCATAATCTCCTTTTTTACCGTGCTAATATCTGTTGTTGTTTCGAATTTGAGCANCCTTAGGTTTCTAAACTGCTGCATAATCTCCTTTTTTACCGTGCTAATATCTGTTGTTGTTTCGAATTTGAGCAAAAGTATTAGGATATTTCAATAAACATTCCTCCATAAATTCATACTAAATCAAGCCGACCCGTCAAGTCTTTGGNCCTTAGGTTTCTAAACTGCTGCATAATCTCCTTTTTTACCGTGCTAATATCTGTTGTTGTTTCGAATTTGAGCATAAGTATTAGGATATTTCAATAAACATTCCTCCATAAATTCATACTAAATCAAGCCGACCCGTCAAGTCTTTGGNTAAGTATTAGGATATTTCAATAAACATTCCTCCATAAATTCATACTAAATCAAGCCGACCCGTCAAGTCTTTGGGACGGAATGGGTCTAATTTAAAAAATCAAAAGACGGGACGGGACCGGTCGACTTTTAAAAAATCAAAACGGGACTGGGTGGCTCCACTTTGAAAAAGTCAAAAGACGGGACACGATGGGTCGATTTTGAAATCGCCAAAAACGGAACGGGACGGGTCGACTTCGAAAAAGTCAGAAGACGAGAAAAGACGGGTAGACTTTGAAAAAGTCAAAAGACGGGAAGAGACGGGTCAACTTTGAAAAGTCAAAAGACGGGACGGGTCGCCTTTGAAAAAAGCAAAAGACGAGAGGGACAGTTCGACTTTGAAAAGCTCAAATGACGGGAAGGCACAGATCGACTTTGAAAATTTAACTAGCCACAGCCCGCGTGATGGCATTTTTATCTTATCACTCAAACAATTAAATAATCTATGAATTTTTTTTCCAGATTTCTTCAAGATTCCAGGACATTGTTCATTAAGGTTGTCGCTAAGTCTGGTTAGATATCCAGAAAAAAATTTGCATAATGAAGGCACAAAAAAAAAGAAAGTTTAATCTCATAAACCGTAACGTTACCGTGATTAAAAACGTAGGAGACAACGTGACAGGATTTCTATCCTATTATAGCATTTATTACCTGTGTGATAGGATATCTATCTTATCGCATGCTTCGACGTTGCATGAAGTATTTGTCGAGCTTCCGACGTCTTTATCATGGCGAGAAGCCTAAGCATTGCGTCAAATGTGCGGGTAAGATGCGGTAAAGGGCGGGAGAAATGTGGGAATGGGCGAAGGGGATGCGGGAATGGCGTTGGGATGAAGAAAGACGCACGNCTAGCTTCCGACGTTTTTATCATGGCGAGAAGCCTAAGCATTGCGTCAAATGTGCGGGTAAGATGTGGTAAAGGGCGGGAGAAATGTGGGAATGGGCGAAGGGGATGCGGGAATGGCGTTGGGATGAAGAAAGACGCACGAGGATGCAGGAATGAGAGGGCGGGGTGTGGTAATGAACGCAAAATGCGAGAAGAAACGGGAGGAATTCGGGAAGATACTGGAGGGATGCGGGACGCACCGGAAATGATGAGGGAATGAACGGGATGGATATGGGAAGCAGCGGGAGAGATGCGGAAATGAACGGGAAGGCTGTGGGATATCACAGGAGTTCTGTGGAATTGCACGGGAAGGCTATGGGAATGCAGGGAGCAATGGGGGAATGAGAGAAAGAGAAGAGGGTAGAACCGACAGAGGTGAGTGGAGCAACTGGAGGAAAGCGGGAAGCAACGGGAGTAATGTGGGAATGCATGGAAAGGCTTTGGGAAGCAGCGAAAAGGTTGCAAAAATAAACAGGAGGGCTGGAAGGTTGCAAAGGATGTCTTTAGGATTGCACATGACGGCTGTGGGAATGCATGGAGAGATGCAGGAATTCACGGGAGTGTTGTGGAATGTGACGGAGGGATGCGGGAATGCGCCGAAGGGATGTATGAAGCAACGGGTGGGCCGTGGAAATGCATAGGAAGGATGTGGGAAGTAGCGGGAATGAACGGGTAGGCTGTGGGAGTGCATGGATGGATGCAGGAATGCACGGTAAAGATGCGGGAATGAACGGGAGCGTTGTGGCATGTGAGAGAGAGGGGGGGAGGGGGTTGCGGGAATGTGGTGAAGGGATGGAGGAAGCAACGTGTGAGCTGTATTAATGCGTGGGTACGATGTGGGAAGCAGCAGAAGAGATGCGGGAATGAACAGGAGAACTGAAAATGCAGGGTTGGAGGGCTGTGGGATAGCATAGAGGGATGCGACAATGCACCACAGTGTTGTGGAATGTGACGTGGGGTGCGGGAATGTGCGGGAAGAATGCGAGAAACAACGGGAGGAATGTGAGAATGAACTAGGTGAATGCGGGAAGCATCAGGAGGATTTAGGAAGGAACGGGCGAAATGCGAAGGGCATTAAGAGGGATGCGAGATTAAGGGGGAGTGATGCGGAATTGAAGGGGAGAGATGTGGGAGGCAACTGCAGAGATGTGGGAATGAACGGGGGAGACGCGGGAAGCAACGAGATAGATGTGGGAATGAAGAGGATACATGGGAAGTAGCGGAAAAATGATCAGGCAACTTCAAAGCCAAGATAGGATACTTTTTCTCGACGCGGGTCCTAGAAGGTGTGATAGGATAAAATCCTATCATGCGGGGACTTATCAAGTCTTTTTATAACGGCCGTGCCATTTTAACAGACGGGACGGGACGGGACGGGACGGGACAGGACGGTTCGACTTTGAAAAAGTAAAAGACGGGACGGGTCGTCTTTGAAAAATTCAAAAGACGGGACGGGTCTACTTTGAANTATGATAGGATAAAATCCTATCATGCGGGGACTTATCAAGTCTTTTTATAACGGCCGTGCCATCTTAACAGACGGGACGGGACGGGACGGGACGGGACGGGACGGGACAGGACGGGTCGACTTTGAAAAAGTAAAAGACGGGACGGGTCGTCTTTGAAAAATTCAAAAGACGGGACGGGTCTACTTTGAAAAATCAAAAGACGGGGCAGGACCGGTTGACTTTGAAAAAGTCAAAAGACGGGACGGGCCGAGTTTGTAGAAGGTAAAATACTAGATGAAACGGGTCGACTTTGAAAAAGTCAAAAGACCGGACGGGATGCGTTGACTTTGAAAAGGCCAAAATTGGGGACGGAACTGGTCGACTTAGAAAAAGTCAGAAGGTTAGACGGGAAGTGCCGAGTTTGAATAATTCAAAAGACGGGAAGGAGGAAGACGAATTTGAGAAAATGAAATGACTAGACTGGTGACTTGAACGACCATAAGACGGGACGAGTCGACTTTGAAAAAGTCAAAAGACAGGACGGGACCTGTCGACTATTAAAAAATCAAAAGACGGGATGGGGTGGGTCGACTTTGTAAGAGTGGACGGGATGGGTCGACATTGAAACTGACAAAAGACGGGCTAGTCGACTTTGAAAAAGTAAAAAACAAGACAGGTCGATTTTGTAAACGCTAAAGACTATACGGGACGAGACAGGACGGCCCGACTTTCAAACAGTCAAAAAAAGGGATTAGCCGGGTCGATTTTGAAAAAGGAAACAGAAGGTACGGGACGGGTAGTTTTGATAAAGTCGAAATACGGACGCACTTTTTTACCTTTTCAATATTGACCCTTATCGTCGTTTAACTTTTTCTAAGTGGGTCGACTTTTACAAAGTCCACCCANTCTAAGTGGGTCGACTTTTACAAAGTCCACCCACCCTGTCCCGACTTTTGAGTTTTTAATAGTCGACATGCCCCGTCCCGTCTTTTGATTTTTCAAAATAAACCCGTTCTGTCTTTTGACTTTTTCAAAGTGGACTCGTGCCGTTTTTTCATTTTTCAAATCACCCGTCTAGTCTTTTCACTTTCTCAAAGTCGCCTTCCTCCTACCCGTTTTTTGAATTTTTCAAACTCAACACTTCCCGTCTAGTTTTCTGACTTTTTCCAACTCGACCCGTCCCGNGTTTTGATAAAGTCGAAATACGGACGCACTTTTTTACCTTTTCAATATTGACCCTTATCGTCGTTTAACTTTTTTTAAGTGGGTCGACTTTTACAAAGTCCACCCACCCTGTCCCGACTTTTGACTTTTTAATAGTCGACATGCCCCGTCCCGTCTTTTGATTTTTCAAAGTAAACCCGTTCTGTCTTTNTTTTGACTTTTTAATAGTCGACATGCCCCGTCCCGTCTTTTGATTTTTCAAAGTAAACCCGTTCTGTCTTTTGACTTTTTCAAAGTGGACTCATCCCGTTTTTTCATTTTTCAAATCACCCGTCTAGTCTTTTCACTTTCTCAAAGTCGCGTTCCTCCTTCCCGTTTTTTGAATTTTTCAAACTCAACACTTCCCGTCTAGTTTTCTGACTTTTTCCAACTCGACCCGTCCCGTNCCCGTTTTTTGAATTTTTCAAACTCAACACTTCCCGTCTAGTTTTCTGACTTTTTCCAACTCGACCCGTCCCGTCCCCTCTTTTGGCTTTTTCAAAGTCCTTCCTATCACATCTTTTAACTTTTTCAATATCGACCCACTCCGTCCCGTCTTGATTTTTTAAGTCGACCCTTTTTGGCCCGTCTTCTGATTTTTCAAAATAGACCCGTCCCGATTTTTGACTATTTCAAAGTCGACCCACCCCATCCCATCTTTTGATTTTTTAAAAGTCAACCGGTCCCGCCCTTCTTTTGATTTTTCAAAGTAGACCCGTCCCTTCTTTTGATTTTTTTAAAGACGACCCGTCCAGTCACCTTTTCACTTTTACAAGTCAACCCGTTCCGCCCCGTCTTTTTAATTTACAGATTCGATCTGTTCCTTCCCGTCTTTTGACCTTTTCAAAGTTGACATGTCCCGTCTCATCTTTTGCCTTGTCCAAAGTCGACCCGTCCTGTCCCGTCTTTTGACTTTTTAAAGTTGACCCGCCCCTTCCCGTCTTTTGACTTTTTCAAAGTCGACCCGTCCCGTCTCGTCTTTTGACTTTTTCAAAGTCGTCTCGTCCCGTCCTCTTTTGGCTTTTNTTTCAAAGTCGACCCGTCCCGTCTCGTCTTTTGACTTTTTCAAAGTCGTCTCGTCCCGTCCTCTTTTGGCTTTTTCAAAATCGACCCATCCTGTCCCGTAGTTTGACTTTTACAAAGTCAGTCCCGTCCCGTCTTTTGATTATTNTTTTTCAAAATCGACCCATCCTGTCCCGTAGTTTGACTTTTACAAAGTCAGTCCCGTCCCGTCTTTTGATTATTCAAAATAGACACGTTCCGTCTTGACTTTTCCAAAGACGACCCGTCCAGTCACCTTTTCACTTTTTCAAGTCGACCCGTCCAGTCTTTTGACTTTTTCAGTCTACTCGTCCCTTCCCGTTTTGACTTTTTCAGTCTACCCATCCCGTCTCGTCCTTTGACATTTTCCAAGTCGACCTGTCCTGTCCCGTCTTTTAACTTTTTGGAAGTCGACCCACCCCGTCCTGTCTTTTGATTTTTAAAAGTAGACTCGTCCCGTCTTTTACTTTTTCAAAGTCGACCCGACCCGTCCAGTATGTAGTAGATTAGAAAGTAATCCAAAGTTGAAAAGAAAGAATGAAGAAGATCGAAAAAAAATTGTGGAAGAATAAAAAATCAAAAAAAATTAAATAGTTTCAACTAATAAGTTTGTATAAGAAAAATTAACATTTTTAAACAATTATTTAATAATGTTAATTTATGGAATTCGGCATGTAAGAGTTATAATAAAGACTTCAATAAGCAGATTTTACTGTCTCGTCATGGATACCAACAAATTTGTAATTTGAAAGTCAACAAATCTGAAAGTGGCATTTCTTTGACTGAAGTCTTCAATTAATAAAATGAAAAAGGAATGAAAATATTATTTTTTCCAAAATGGTGGAGCAGACAGAAGAAGCTCTGCTTTTATTTAAGGTTGGAAAAGGACTGAGTCTATCTATATGGTTAGACTCAACAACGGTAAGTTTTAAGATATAAATATATAAGAATAGTAATAATAGTAATAATGATTACAGTGAATCTATACATTAGTGTCGCTATATCCGAGGTGCTTTCGTTTTTGTATGCTTCTTCAATTCATTCCACTCACTCAAATGTCGAAAATGGTGAATAGGTACTATATAGGGACTCGGTTATAGGGACACTAATGTATACATAGATACCCTGTATATATAGGAGGGCAGTTGAAAGTGAAAGGAAAAGGGAGCAGCAACAGCTGTGTTGTTGTTGCTTGTGGTGAGCTGGAGTTATTGCACAGTGGTTTTTCAAGCGAAAATCTGGAGTCTTTTACAAGTTGGAGTCATCAAAAGTATATGGAGACCATATTTGGTTGAGTTTGAACGAATTTATAAAACTGAACCTTGCGAAATATATTGCATATCAAAATGCATTTTCCACTTTGTTTAATTACAAGACAGAATTTTAACAAAACAAGTTTATATCCTGAATATGTATTACCAAAGGTGGAGCTCGCTAGAGTATTTGCTTCCGTATAAAACCCAATCCAAGCTATGAAATACGGAAATTGGTTCTCATAAAGAATAAATCGGGTCTTATAGGTGGGAAAATCAATTATCTAGAGGAAAAGTATTCACCCATGCTGAATTCATTATCGTACAAAACTATAAAAATCCGGGTCTTGTAAACAATTTCATTTTTTCTTTACTGCCGGCTTCTTTGAAAGAATTCCTGTTTTATTAATTTGATTGGAATTAGCGGCTTTTTAAAATTTAGAATAATAAAAAGTAAGATTGGAACTTCATTGACCTCATAGAAGGTTCAGCAAGTGGAGTAATACTCTACTGCTTCTGCGCTTGAGTGATTGTTATTTTGGTACTTGGTTGTTATTTTTTTGTTTGTGAACAAAATATTTAATCTGACTCTGAATGCCTATTGTTGTTACGGTCAACCCCTCAAGTAGTTTTATCTCCAAATGTGATCCATGTTTATGCTTTTCGATGCACAACTAACATTGACTTTTCAGTCTCGAAAACCTAATGAAGTAATAAATTTATTTGAACAAAGCTTTCACTTTTCCATCCTAAAAGTGTTGAATTGAAATTATACAAATATTCGAAATATTTTGTGTAATCGATTTTATGCATTTTTTGTCCGAATTTTGTCAAATTCGTATGATGCAGCGCAGATTCCTAACGAACCTACACAATGTTTATGTAAAGCTACACATTTGGGATGTAAAGACTTCGCTAATGTATAGAAATGTACAAGGCTTTCCAAAATAACTCGGTCCTTCTTTCTCCACCTTTCACCAAAAACGACTTGGGCAGGCGATACACAATTAGTAAATAATGGAAGTGAAGTTAATTTTATTATAACACTATAAAATATATGTTCAGGTTAGATACAATAATGCAAAGCAATGGAGCAAAGCAGAGACAGAAAGAGGGTTCGGCAGGTTCTCTGTTGAGTCAGGTGGAATAGATGCCAAGGGATCGTACTCCATTCCTCTAATTGGTCATTTCTCTCAATTATCCATCTTTCAGCATTAAAGAATGGTGTTTGTTAAAAAAAATCAGTTTTGATTAGACAAGTTATTGCAACGGATGAGAGCAGAGAGGCAGATTGTAGAAATAGCACGAAAATTTTCTGCTTTAACTAAATTAAAAAATATTGTCACAGTAAGAAACACAGTTGATTTGTAATGAAGCATTAAGAGATATATGAATGAAATTTCATACAATTATATTTTTGACAAACTCAATTTTGAAGTTTGTTGAATATATTTTATAGCTTTTGATGATTAAATTTTCATGACTTTTGTAGTGGAATTTTTTCGACAACTAGTAAAAGGATGCTTCAGAATTTATTTAAAAATTTAGTTTAATCTTTTTAAAAGATTAATAAATTAAAAGTGAGACTAAATACAATGTTTAGTTTTTAGAGCTGAAACTCTTGATTGATACAGTTCGTAAAAATATTGGACGATTGAGAAGTTACTTATGGATAATGTCCTTTGGAAGAGAATGTAGTCGTTGACACTGGTTTGGTTATGTAAAAAATATCAATCAAAAAATTTTTTTTTGTGAAATGACATTGAAAGTTGAAGAAAATGTGTCAAAAATCAGGAGACTGGGGACAAAAGACTAAACTTATGATTTATTCTAAATTATGCTTTTATGATTTAATTATATTTATATTTTAATTATATTTTTATAATTTATAACTTAATGCAATAAAGTACAAAAGATTCCAAAATTAAGTTAGAATAAACTACAGGCCGAACCACTTTAATCCGGGCCTTCTTTCTTCGCCTTTCACCAAAAACGACTTGGGGCAGGCGATACACAATTAGTAAATAATGGAAGTGAAGTTAATTTTATTATAACACTATAAAATATCTGTTCAGGTTAGATACAATAATGCAAAGCAATGGAGCAAAGCAGAGACAGAAAGAGGGTTCGGCAGGTTCTCTGTTGAGTCAGGTGGAATAGATGCCAAGGGATCGTACTCCATTCCTCTAATTGGTCATTTCTCTCAATTATCCATCTTTCAGCATTAAAGAATGGTGTTTGTTAAAAAAAAATCAGTTTTGATTAGACAAGTTATTGCAACGGATGAGAGCAGAGAGGCAGATTGTAGAAATCGCACGAAAATTTTCTGCTTTAACTAAATTAAAAAATATTGTCACAGTAAANAAAGCAGAGACAGAAAGAGGGTTCGGCAGGTTCTCTGTTGAGTCAGGTGGAATAGATGCCAAGGGATCGTACTCCATTCCTCTAATTGGTCATTTCTCTCAATTATCCATCTTTCAGCATTAAAGAATGGTGTTTGTTAAAAAAAATCAGTTTTGATTAGACAAGTTATTGCAACGGATGAGAGCAGAGAGGCAGATTGTAGAAATAGCACGAAAATTTTCTGCTTTAACTAAATTAAAAAATATTGTCACAGTAAAAAACACAGTTGATTTGTAATGAAGCATTAAGAGATATATGAATGAAATTTCATACAATTATATTTTTGACAAACTCAATTTTGAAGTTTGTTGAATATATTTTATAGCTTTTGATGATTAAATTTTCATGACTTTTGTAGTGGAATTTTTTCGACAACTAGTAAAAGGATGCTTCAGAATTTATTTAAAAATTTAGTTTAATCTTTTTAAAAGATTAATAAATTAAAAGTGAGACTAAATACAATGTTTAGTTTTTAGAGCTGAAACTCTTGATTGATACAGTTCGTAAAAATATTGGACGATTGAGAAGTTACTTATGGATAATGTCCTTTGGAAGAGAATGTAGTCGTTGACACTGGTTTGGTTATGTAAAAAATATCAATCAAAAAATTTTTTTTTGTGAAATGACATTGAAAGTTGAAGAAAATGTGTCAAAAATCAGGAGACTGGGGACAAAAGACTAAACTTATGATTTATTCTAAATTATGCTTTTATGATTTAATTATATTTATATTTTAATTATATTTTTATAATTTATAACTTAATGCAATAAAGTACAAAAGATTCCAAAATTAAGTTAGAATAAACTACAGGCCGAACCACTTTAATCCGGGCCTTCTTTCTTCGCCTTTCACCAAAAACGACTTGGGGCAGGCGATACACAATTAGTAAATAATGGAAGTGAAATTAATTTTATTATATCACTATAAAATATCTGTTTCGATTAGATACACAGCACACTAATGCAAAGCAATGGAGCAAAGCAGAGAGACAGAGAAAGGGGTCGGCAGATTCTCAGTTGAGTCAGGTGGAATAGATACCAATCGTACCCCATTCCTCTAATTGGTCATTTCTCTCAATTACTCATCTTTCAGCATTACAGAATGGCGTTAGTTTNATCGTACCCCATTCCTCTAATTGGTCATTTCTCTCAATTACTCATCTTTCAGCATTACAGAATGGCGTTAGTTTAAAAATTATTTAAAGTCAGTTTTGATTAGACAAATTATTGCAAAGTAACGCAAAGAATGGAAGCAGTGAGGTAGAGAGAGGGGTCGACAGGTTCTCTGTTGAGTGAGGTGCAGTAGATGCAAAGGGACCATACCGTATTGCACTCATTCTATCAACTCTTTGCTGCTCTTGTTAAATAATTAATTTTTGCAAAGAAATGTTTTCTCAAGCACACGCTAACTTACTTCCCTCCAACTTTTGTATTTGGCGCTATTTATTTGCTTTCTCAAATTTTTTTTGGTGAAAGCTACTTTCTACGGCCCGGAATAAAGTGGAAGGACTTGTATGTGCTCCACTGTATATTTTAAGAATGTGTTATTTAAATAAGGTCGAATGGAATCAACTTTATTTTAGTGCTTTTAATACTAACAATCTTACACGTATCAGTAATTATTTTCATTAATCATTAATTGTACAATCGAATTTGACATTTGAGAAATACANTTAATCATTAATTGTACAATCGAATTTGACATTTGAGAAATACACTGTTGTCGCTTATTAACATTATTTCTTAACAAACTCATATTCCCATAACTAATACATTTAATATGCAGCATGGGTCGAATGAGTGTATTGAATCAAATGGTGTTGGCTGGACAGATTCAGGAAAATCGAAATATTTCAATTTCATTTGTCGTAGGAAATAAATTCACACAATTATAGCGCTTCGTATTGTTACAAAAATTATGATTGAAAAAAAAATNACTGTTGTCGCTTATTAACATTATTTCTTAACAAACTCATATTCCCATAACTAATACATTTAATATGCAGCATGTGTCGAATGAGTGTATTGAATCAAATGGTGTTGGCTGGACAGATTCAGGAAAATCGAAATATTTCAATTTCTTTTGTCGTAGGAAATAAATTCACACAATTATAGCGCTTCGTATTGTTACAAAAATTATGATTGAAAAAAAAATAAACCAAATTTATAACAATAAGAAATTCTTTGTTCAAAATTCTAAGTACAATAGAATCAATCCTGGTGTATTATTGAAAATTTTTAACCACATCGGACTTTCCTCGTAAAAATAGCAACAGAAAGAAAGATTTTATCCGGCTATAGTAGCATTCATTTGTAATAACAATAACACAAAATACAACACAAATTAAATAATACACTCCTAATACTTGAATAACCCACTGTTAATACCGTTGGAGGGACTGGTGAATTTATGTATCTTCGATACCACGCAGTGTCAAGTGATCCAAGCAAATTATACCAATGAAATAAAATTCCTGATGATGCCAAAACACCAATTTTCCTTACCAGAAGAATTTGTTCCTAAGAAAAAAGTGATGTATTAATTACATAATCTCCAGACTCATTACCAATACTGTACTTTTCATTCCCTATATAAAATTTTTTAGAAGACTGTTTTGTAAAATTTTTTAATACTTGATATAAATCCTGCTCAAAACCAACGTATGCAACATTATTGCATTTTGATAGTTCAGTTGAGTGAGGCATCGACATATTAAATACACTCTCAGGAAATTCTACACTATTAAGCAGTTGTAAAGAATAGTCATATTTATCTTCAATTGATATTTTGTAAACTGTGTGATTTATCAATGCAACACTGCAATAGGCTGGATCCCTCAACAAACTGAGAAAGTTAGAGCAATTTTTAATACCAATTAAATAATACACAAGATCCTTTCCAAATATATTTCCAATCCTCTTATAAATATTTAGCAATGTTTTGTTATGATTGAATTCTGACATATTTTGTTGAATCGCTAATTTAGGCATTGGCCATAATATCCAACTGGCATTAAGGGCTTCACTAAATGTATTTACACTTTGTACATGTGAGGGAATAATTAAATTGGTAGTTACTAATCCTTTGTACGAATTTGTTAAAATTATACCCATAAAAAGAAAAGTGGAAATAATGCTGGTGAAAAATACTTGTGAGTCTAATTTTGTCGAATAATTTGGACATTGTTCTATTAATATTCCATAAACAATAGCAATAGGGTTATCTTTTATATTTTTATTTAAAAATATTGTGGTTAGGACAAGAAGCAGNATTCCATAAACAATAGCAATAGGGTTATCTTTTATATTTTTATTTAAAAATATTGTGGTTAGGACAAGAAGCAGTACGGATGTTGCAAGAAATATGGCTATCCAAACTCCCCATTGAAATAGTTGTATATATAATATAAAATTGAAATTTTCGCGGCTCCGATCACATGCTATAAAATTGTATAATTGTGGCCGTCTTTTAATAACAAATCCCCATTCATAAGTTATCACCAGAATCTTTGTTTTTCCAAAGTATTCAATGAAATATATTTTGTTAGCATCAAAATCTGGGTAATTCAAATTANATTCCATAAACAATAGCAATAGGGTTATCTTTTATATTTTTATTTAAAAATATTGTGGTTAGGACAAGAAGCAGAACGGATGTTGCAAGAAATATGGCTATCCAAACTCCCCATTGAAATGGTTGTATATATAATATAAAATTGACATTTTCGCGGCTCCGATCACATGCTATAAAATTGTATAATTGTGGCCGTCTTTTAATAACAAATCCCCATTCATAAGTTATCACCATAGANTGGCCGTCTTTTAATAACAAATCCCCATTCATAAGTTATCACCATAGACAGAATCTTTGTTTTTCCAAAGTATTCAATGAAATATATTTTGTTAGCATCAAAATCTGGGTAATTCAAATTAGACTTCACACATTGTACCTTTTTATATTCTGGTGCTATGAAAAATTCAATCATAAGAGAATCTACAATGTGTAAATTATTATCTTTTGAAATATCCCTATTTAGTTCAAAAAAGGGAAATCGAAATGAGTGATACTTATATGACTTCATCACCCACGGAATAACCGTTACATTTAAATATTCTAAAAGTTGTAAAATAAATAGTTCTTTAAGGTGACTGACAGATGTATTCGAGATGCTGAGTGTACTTGCAAAAGTAAATTTCCAATTCAATTTTTGAAAATTTCCCAATTTCATTTTCCATTGTGTTGGATAGTGATAATCTTGAAAAGTTAACAAAATACCAGACCTTGGGTTTTTTGGATGATTTGGATTTTCAAATTCATCAAAAATATTGAAATTTAGTCTGTTGATCCAGTCAACATCTGAAAGTTTCACTCCAAGTCGAAATGAATCAATGATACCTTAGACCTTCAAGTCACACTTTAGATTTTCTAAGGCACAGAGCTTGCTTACCCACTCTACGCATAATGAATGATCTCTGTCTACTCTCGGTGGTCCGAAATTATCATGCATTCTCTCTTCAGCGTTTCATGCGAAATGGGTGGGAAGAGCTCATTTTAGAGCTGATAATTGTGGGAAATATCAATCCCAAATCCAGTGCACTACAGAACATAATTACAATGCATTCTAAATTTTTATTTTTAGTTTATTAACCTCTGTCTATTAGTCACTGATTAAGCATTCTAAATGACTAACACATTCTAAAATACTCAAGAGCCTGTGACTCAAGAGTTCAAAGTAGCTAACAATGACTCATAACCTTTCCCTTCTATTGTTAAGTAATTCCAATATTAAATAACTAAACAGGAACTATTCCAAGTTAGTAGAACGAGAGAACTTGCTTAGTAAACACTTAATTTTTATAACATGGTAGCATAAAGCGTGGTTAAAAATCACTGCTTTTGTTCTTTACTTTTCTCACAAGTTTCCTATTGCTCTTAAATTCATATTATATTTTTTGAACAACAAAAATTACAACAGTAAGAACAAGTTTTCAAAGAAATAATCCACTGAAATAAGACAAAGTCTCAACTGTAAGTGCAGAATTGTGGAACAATACAGTGATTCAGCTAAGACTTGTGAAGTTAAGTGAATTGAAGAACTGAGGAAATATTCGTTCAAGATCATTTTTCTGAACAACAAAAGTGCTGAACTGCAGAACTCTACCGTGATCTCCTTCAGGCTTGTGAAGTTAAGTTAATCAGAGAACTGAGGTTATATTTCTAAATCCTCTATTGGAATTGAAAGAAAGGTACCAAGGTCAGTAATTAACATTTAAATTATCAGCAAGATTCTGTGAACATACGTTAATAGTACTGGACCAATAGACACCAAGTATTTTTGGGAGATATAAAATAAAAAGTTTATCTCAAGTAGAGTCGCGTTAGGTCAGATCAGGTCAAACCAGGTTAAAAGATCCGCAAAACTATCGCCGCATAGTGCATTATCTATTCTTTTGACCTTCCTACGATACCACTTCTACAAAAGTTAATTCTAATAAGCTGCACACCTAGTTATCAATCATTATAGTCGAGGGGCTCTACACCCGATTCGGAAAGCTTTTTGAAATCAGTCTCGGTGTTGTACGAGTGCCTGCCTAGGGTAACGAAACTAAAGGCTTGAGCGTTTGTATTAGAAGTAACTGTGTGGCAGGTCAAGAGGTTAAAGCCCTCATCACCCCAGCCAACTTTAATTTTTCAAGTTTCTTGTGTAAGCTGTCACTGGTGAAACCATGAATAAGAACTTTGCCTTGAGACATGTGGTCTTACTTGAGGATAGAAATTACCAGCAGTGGAAATTTCAAATTACCTTGGCGCTTAAATCAGCAGAAGTTTGGGATGTAATGTCAGGAGCTTCAATAAAACCAACGGTTGCGGATCAAGGGAAAAAAAGGATACAAATGCGCAAGCGCTTATTGTCTCAACGTTAGGTGGAAGCCAAATCACACATATCTATAGTTGCGAATCAGGAAAGGAGATTTTCGAACGCCTTAAGGAAATCAATAGTGACCCGAGTGTGCTTAACAAACAACACACTCTCACCCTCTTTCTAAACTATCGTATTGAAAGAAACCAATCGAGTCTCGACGCACACAGAGAACTCGAAGAAGTTTCTCGATCTCTGAATGAAATGGGTGTGACAATCGATGTCACAATAGTCAGTACCAAAATTGTATCATCTCTTCCTGAAGAGAAATTTTATGCTTTTAAAAAAGCGTGGGACAGCGTCCCAGAAACCTCTCAGACAATGACCATGCTCCTTTCTCGTCTTCGAAACGAAGAGCTTGAACAACATGCTTTTGAAATCAAATCGACATGCAAAAGATCTGCTGCTTATCACACCAACGACTCTACAACAAGTGCTACTAAAGATAGAGGACAATCAAATGTTGGAGGTAGGAACCAACGAAATGTGGAGGAACTCAAGAAGAGAACAAACTGCCTCAACTGTGGAAAACGTGGCCATTGGAAGGCTGAATGCAGAGCTCAAAAACAAAATAACAGTCGTTTTGGAGATCGATCTGGAACTTCAGCACATTCTCGTAAGTACTTTGTAGAAGAAAAGAGAGGAGGTGCAAGCTCTTATCAGAGCAGAGGACAGCCAATCTCAATGAATCACCCCGAAGATAGTCAACATAAGAAAAATTTTAACGCTGAAAATGGTCGATATCATCGAGGAACAGGGTATCGGTGACCTTTATGGTCACCGATACGGACGAACTCAACGACTCCATGTTCACCTGGATCAGCGATTCAGGTGCATCACAACATATCTCTGGACAGAAATTTTGGTTTGAAGACTACCAGGATTTCAGCACCATTCGATCAGTTTCTCTCACAAACAAAAACAAAGTATCGGCTCTGGGAAGTGGAACTATCCTTCAGGGATTTATACATGGGCAGTGGGTAGAATGCACATTGTCAGATGTATTATACATTCCTGGTGCAATCAATCTTTTCTCCGAACGGATATTAGCAATCAAAGGGTACGAGATCATAAGAAACGACAAAGGTACAAAATATTTTGACAAAGATGGAAATCCGCGTCCGGAAGCCTAGGTTCAGAACGGTTTATATGTGATGAAGTTTCAACCACTGAAAACTTCTGCTCTTTCTACCCGATCAGACTAAGAAAAAGCAAAATTTTGGCATTCACGATTAGCTTATGTAAACATGGACTACCTCAGAATGACGGTAACGAAAGAAGCAGTGACTGGGGTGACATCTCAGGACCTACAAGGAAATGTTTCCTGTGACTCCTGCCATTTCGGTAAAGAATCTCGTAAGCCTTTCCAAAATGTTACAAAGAATAGTATGTGTAAACCAGGAAAAAATATTTACGGGGATCTGGCGGGGAAGATGCCAGTTGAATCACTAGGGAATTCGAAGTATTTTCTACTCCTCAAGGATGAAGCAACGAGCTTCAAGATCGCTTACTTCCTGCGCGCGAAGGGTGAAACAGCTGAGTGTATTCAGAAATTTGTTAAACTTATTCAAAATCAAACTAGAAATTCTGTAAAGGTTTTTAAATCAGATAACGGGAGTGAATTTGTTAACGAGTCCCTTAGTAAGTTTTTTCAGAAACATGAAATTGTGAACCAGAGGACAGCTCCGTACTGTCCTGAATGATACGGCAGGATAGAAAGAGAAATGAGAACAATCAAGGATGCAGCTAGAGCGATGATGACAGAATCTGGAACTCCAGAATTCCTATGGGAGGAGGCTGTGGCTTCGTCCGGCTACATCCACAATCGTCTGCTAAGTAAACAAAGTGTTGCAGTCACACCATTTGAACAGATCTTCAGTAAGAAACCCAATCTCAGTCATCTTCGAGTGTTTGAATGCACAGCCTTCACTCAAACTCCGAAAGAAAGACGAAGAGTCTGGGAGCAAAAAGCTAAGAAGGTGACACTAGTAGGTTATGACAGCAACTCAACTAACTTTCGCTTGTATGATCCAGAGACGAAAACGATTATCATTGCAAGAAACGTTTCCTTTGAAGAAAATGAAGACAAGATGGGCTCACTCCCAGTGCTGGATTTAGAATACGAAGAGGATGTAGAGAAACAAGGTGGTATCGACAGCTCCGTCTCCGACACGGAGACATTGGTTCCTGAAACTTACTCTGACGAGGATGACACAAATTCAGTGCAATTCAAAGTTGGGACGAGAATTACAGCACCAAAGGGCGTGACTATACTCATCAAAACAAAAAGAGGGAACTACAAAGCCAAGATGCCAACACTTAATACGACAACCGTGAAACTGCCAGCCGAATCAGGGAGTTCCAGGCGGGAATTAAGAGATCGCTCTTTACTTAAAACTTCCAATCGCCTCACCTACAACGCCATGATTGCTACTACTTTCGAGGAGCCACGCACGTTCAAAGAAGCTATCTTGTCTAAAGATTTTCTACGCTGGAGACACGCGATTGAAGAAGAGTTGCTCAGTCACGAGAAAAACGGGACTTAGGAACTTGTCGAGTTACCCATCAAGACAAATCCACTGGATAGGCGTTCAATATTTAAGATCAAGCAAAACATGGAAGGAAAAATTGAACGTTACAAGGCCAGACTCGTCATTCGGGGATTTCGCCAACAATTTGATATTGACTACCTGGACGAGCCTGATTCCGATGCACACAAACCCAGACCTCCTAATGGTCCCACAAAGCGTATCCAAGCTTCCATACCGAGAATTAATTGGTTCTTTGTTATTTTTATCAAGGACAACCAGGCCAGATATTTCATATGCAGTCGGAAAACTCTCAAAATTTTGCAGCGAATTCAACGAGTCACACTGGAAACTTGGAAAGACGGTGGTTCGTTACCTAAAGGCAACAATGGACCATGGTCTAGAGTTCAAGAAAAATTGCCCAACAACTCTTACTGGCTATACCGACGCAGATTATGCTGGCAATAGCCGGGTAAGGAAATCCACAGGTGGTGTCGCATTCTTCCTTGGTTCAACACTAGTCACATGGACCAGCCAGAAGCAACCGATTGTCGCACTATTGTCTACTGAAGCAGAATACGTTGCCCTAGCAATTGGGGCAAAGAAAGCTGTGTGGTTACGGAATTTTTCGAATGAACTGAAATCACTCAACAGTCTCCAACTGAAATCCTGGTTGACAATCAAAGCTCTATAAAACTGGCCAAAAACCTGGAGTTTCACAACAGGACGAAGCACATAGACGTCCGTTTCCATTGCACCAGACAACTGATTCAGGAAAAGAAGCTAGAAGTCAACTATATACCAACGAACAAACAAGCAGCTGATATTTTCACCAAACCCCTTTCACGGAAGAAGTTTACAGAGATGCGTGCCTTGCTTGAAATGACTTTCAACAAGGAAAATCTGGAACCGGAGTATCCAATCGATATTGAGAAGAAGCAAAAGGCAGGGAGCACCACGAAGATCTCAGGACTCTTTACCATTTCTATGATCCTAGTGGTGCTCATGCTCATGGATATGGGTTCAGCATTTGTATTTCAAACATCTCCACCACTTCCTTGGCGACCAAACTTGACCCCAATCACGAAAGGCAATTACCGTGTCATGCTGACTTTGAGATTCATCAATCCATGCGACGCACTCACAAAAGACGTCGTACATCGGGAGTTGATTACTGAAGTAAAGTCGCAATGTGAGCTAATGTAGGAGATGTTCGTTGACAAACTCCTCAAGATGGGTCCAAATCAAACTAAGCGGACGTTCCTGATGCGGTCTAAACGATTCATAGTGTCACTCACTATCGGGATCATCGTGGCAACTATTGTAGCATCAATAGGGATTGGAACAACCACAGTCGCTGTCGCCAACTCCGTTAGAATCTCCTCCATAAATTCAATCATAGCTGAACAGGCGCAGAAGGCGGAAGAAGCGGTAGCTAGACTGGATTTCTTAGAAACAGCTGTCAAGAATTTATAAAACGACATGGGTGTTATCGTGCAACGTCTGGATGACCACATGATTGACTATCGAGAATTAAAAGGGAAATATGTTACATCAACATTTCTTGTATCCTACATAACAAGCTGTCTCATGTTAGCAAAACAAATGATACAAGAAGCCACACGTCAAAAAGAAGGAGGCAAGATCTATCCTCCTTTTTTGGATAATTTTAATTTCTCGTTACCCTGCGGAAATGAATGTCCGATACATCTAGCATCATCACGCCAATGCTATTTTACAGACAACCGTGAAGAATTCTTTCTGGATTTTGATGCACGTCTTGTAAACAAAAACCTTCAAATGGTGGAGGCAGATCCATTCGAATTGATGATTCGAAATGAAAATAGAACGTGCCGTGTAACATACACTGGACCAAGGAACGCAGTTGTCGCAAAAGAAGCTTGTTGTATCATTGGAATCAACATTAAGCCACATGGGTCTCACGACATGATTCTTTTTCCAACAGCCAGTTGCATGTCAACCACTAAACTCCCAAACGAAACCAAATACTTTGCAATCACGAACTGTGAAACGATCCACACTGGTGACGAAGTAGACATGGTGCAGGTGAAGCCGCACTATGGGTCAAATTACATTTATAGTCCCGAAAGCCAGATCAAAATTGAAGGATACGTCCATGACTGTCCGGATGGAGTTTTCGTCTTACCCATCACCGCCAATTTCGAAATAAATGGTATGGAATACTTTGCATCAACAGTTCACCTTGAACATCAGGAGAAGAGTGATCCTCTCTTTACACTAAAGGCAAACGCATATCTACAACCATACATCAACTTGACGACATTATTGAAGCAATCTTGTTTTGCAAGAAAAGAAATAACTACCGACTCTCCTGCCTTGATTGAACACCAGATGACATGGAGTACCATGGGAATATGTATCGTAGTCATTGGGCTAATTATTCTCATAATCTATATCCTGAAGCGGAACCGTAAGATTCAAGTATCTGTCATCGCTCAGCCTATCGGACAACGCGAAACAGAAGTCATGGAGATTCAAGAAATCTGGACTCGAGATTGAGGGGGAGTGTGGAAAATATCAATCCCGAATCCGCAGCACTACAGAATATAATTACACNTTTTTAAAATTTCCCAATTTCATTTTCCATTGTGTTGGATAGTGATAATCTTGAAAAGTTAACAAAATACCAGACGTTGGGTTTTTTGGATGATTTGGATTTTCAAATTCATCTAAAATATTGAAATTTAGTCTGTTGATCCAGTCAACATCTGAAAGTTTCACTACAAATCGAAATGAATCAATGATACCTTAGACCTTCAAGTCACACTTTAGATTTTCTTAGGCACAGAGCTTGCTTTCCCACTCTACGCATAATGAATGATCTCTGTCTACTCTCGGTGGTCCGAAATTATCATGCATTCTCTCTTCAGCGTTTCATGCGAAATGGGTGGGAAGAGCTCATTTTAGAGCTGATAATTGTGGGAAATATCAATCCCAAATCCAGTGCACTACAGAACATAATTACAATGCATTCTAAATTTTTATTTTTAGTTTATTAACCTCTGTCTATTAGTCACTGATTAAGCATTCTAAATGACTAACACATTCTAAAATACTCAAGAGCCTGTGACTCA
Organism: Holacanthella duospinosa; assembly: GCA_002738285.1. Taxonomy (NCBI): domain Eukaryota; kingdom Metazoa; phylum Arthropoda; class Collembola; order Poduromorpha; family Neanuridae; genus Holacanthella; species Holacanthella duospinosa. The sequence goes on along the minus strand of NIPM01000436.1, from coordinate 115,541 downwards.
AGAGTTCAAAGTAGCTAACAATGACTCATAACCTTTCCCTTCTATTGTTAAGTAATTCCAATATTAAATAACTAAACAAGAACTATTCCAAGTTAGTAGAACGAGAGACCTTCCTTAATAAACACTTAATTTTTATAACAACAATTCGCGAAAGTGAATTAATTTTTACTTTTTTGAAATGTTTTTTTTTTACACTTGTTAAGTTTACTTAGACTCGCTGACTTTTACTCGGTTTTTGCGGTTTGGAGTTAGAGCATTGACTCGATTCTTTTCCAACATAAAAAAATTAAAATATCGAATTTATTTTTCTTATTTTTTCTTACGCCCGTTGTATACTTTGCTTTCTCCGTCCGTTGTCTGGGAAAAGTGCAGTATTATTAGTGAATTTCATGTCAACGAATGTTATTTAGCCTATTAGCAACAATATTGAAATGGTTAATGAATTCAGCAATAATACTGTACTTTCTCCAGACAACGAACAGAGTAAACAAAGTATACAACGACCTTTAACTAGTTTCACCATTAAAATTTTCATTTAATTTTATATTGTCCTAGGCCTTCTTCTATATTTAGTATTTCACGACTCTGGACTCAGAGTCATAACTTACTCAGGGGTTGTTCTTCCTCAATTGTGTCAACAAGATGCGCACCAAAATTTTAAAATTTCAAGAAAAACCAATTACATGTTAGAGACACTCTTGTTGATGATGACTGTCATCTCATAAAAAAAAATTGGGGTTTATCTAAAAAATTATTTTGAAAATTGATTAATTGTGTGTTTTTTTAAGATTAAAATCTCTTTCCCATTGCTCCTCATGAGAAAACAGGAAAACTTTGATTTCTTTTATTTACATGTCGCTGAATATAAGTCCATTTCGTGGTATGTGGTGAATCTAGGGCTCTCGATGATTAAGATGGAATTTGGAACTGGACTTTTATACAACATATAAATTAAAACAAATTAAAACTTTGAAATCGACGGGGAAAATTTTAAAAAATTGGACCATGTTGCCTAATCTCTGATTGTTGGGTTGGAGTATAACTTTAAAAATACATTTGGGGGTTATCGAAAAATTTCCAAGTTTTTGTCAAAAAATTTATTTTCTGGGTTTTTGCATTTCTCCACGAATCATGACATTTGAAGACTTTTGAAACATTTTTTCTCAAAAATAAATTTTTGTTTTAAATTTTTTTTTGAAAAAAAATATTTTTTTTGGGAAACAAATATTAGGATCTGTGGAGAAGTGATATAATCCGAACGAAATATTTTATTGAAAAAAAAAATTTGAAAAAAAAATTTTGAAAAATAATTTTTTTGTGGAAAAAACTGTCTCAAAATTCTTCAAATGTTATGATTCGTGGCAAAATACAAAAATCCAGAGAAAAATTTTTTGAAAAAAAAAAATTTTTTAGATACCTTTCAAATGTATACCCCAACCGATTGTGGCATAACAATCAACAATTAGATTTCAATTAAAAGAATTTAAGAAAAAATTCCAGTGATTTTTAGAACGAAAGATTCCGTAGTATAGTAATAATTAACCAATTCATTGTATTACAGAATTTAAAATGCGTTGCAAGGTTTTATATTTCGAATTGAAACATTAACCATTTTCAAAGTTTCAGAAACGGTAAAATTGAAAAAGAGAACAATTTTTTTAACCAAAAAAATCTTTTTTTCTTTTGTCTTCTTTTGAAAATGACTAAAAAGCCATTCACACTTACCCAAAATTCCTAATATCGAATTTAATTAACTTTTGCATAGAAAACCCAAAAAGAACCCAAAAAGGTGTACTTTCGATTTTGAGAGCATGGAAATTATGGGTTTCGATTTCGCTTTCGATTTATATGGATAAAGGGATTACGATTTCGATTGCGAATGGAAAATTGATTTCAATCCGCTTAGGATTATGGATTTTAATGTCGAGCACCTCGAATTTATGGATTTAACTTTAAAAATATGTAGCGAAAAGTATGTGTCATGAAATCGATTTTTTTGTAATCATACTTAATTTGCAAGTATATTATTATAATAAAAAATAAAGAAAGAAATTATTACAAAATTTATGTCCAAAATTTATTCGAAATGGAAATCGATTTCGATCACCTTTGGACTCAGAATTTCGATTTTCGACTGAGATGGTAATTTGAATTTGGATTTCCATTAGTCTAAGTTAAAGAGTATGGTTATTTCCAAAAATAGGGGAATAAAAGTGGTTTGCAATCATACAGTCAGAATTAAGATCAATCGACAGCATTTGCATCGATTTTTTAAGCAAAAGCGGGACGGGGAAGGGTGATTGGGGTGCCGAACACTGGTCAAATCTATTACCTAGGTCACTGTTTCAGTTTTGAAAACTATAGTTGGTATTTTTGCTCGGTGGGTTTCCTCACCTCTCCCGTTTGCCCAAATTCTTGGGGCATCGGGTGTGAGCGTGGGGTGTAAATTTCATTATGTCCGACTAGTGTAGGGAATTACTCTGAGTCATCTGACTCATGACTCTTCGATTTCTCGGAGTCATTGGTTTTTGGTGACTCTGACTCAATAGAGAAATGAGAGTCACTGTCTTGAGCCTGAGTTACCTGACTCTTGACTCCAAAATGACTCTGAGTCGTGACTCACTACGAAGATTCATGACTCTCAAGTAACAAAGCGTTATCAATCTTACTGCTTTAGATCTTACTTTTTTTGTACTGCCAAATTCTCTTCAACTCCCGCAACCCACCACAAATCTGAGAGTAGGAATTAGTATCCGCGCGGCTTGGGTTTAGTTGAAGCACACTTTTAACTTACACCGCTACACATCAAAATCGAACTCCAGATATCAATCAAAATGGAAAACCAATGCTTCTAAGAATTCCAACTCACAATCAGAATCGAAGTAGGTAATAGCAATTTGAAATAGAAAAATAAGTCGAAATCGATTCCTTTGAAGAACCACGAAACCCAACCTTTAATTCATAATTATAATTTTTTTAGATCTAAATTTATGATTTTAATGTTCTCGAAATCAAAATCCATAACATTTCAGGCTATCGAAATTGAGATCTAGATTACGATTTCGAAAAATCAAAATTTTAGACTAAGATCTCGAGATAAGTTTCAAGCGTGCATAAATTAAACTCAGTTTTCTTAAAATACACAAAGTTTTATACAATACTTGTGTACTTTTTATGTACTTTTTAAATTAATTAATATTGATAATTTCAAAGTATTGGAAATCGAAATCAATTATTAGAAGAAGATCGAAATCAAAATTGAAATTTAATTCAACTTTTATTTCAAAATTGAAATCGAGATTTAAGTCTCGATATAAACTGAAAGCGAAATCGAAATTCTACATTAAGCACTTGAAATCGAAACCCAAAACTTTTCAGGTATTCGAAATTTAGTATTTCTATTTCGAGCTAAGTTAGAAGTGCGGTTTGATAAATACGCAGTNCTGAAAGCGAAATCGAAATTCTACATTAAGCACTTGAAATCGAAACCCAAAACTTTTCAGGTATTCGAAATTTAGCATTTCTATTTCGAGCTAAGTTAGAAGTGCGGTTTGATAAATACGCAGTAAAAAAAATGAGTTTACTGAAACAGTCGTAATAACAAAAGTTCAAATGTATTCAATCATCGATCATTTTGATAAAGTTGACGAAAAGGAACAGTGTAAATATTGCAAGTGAACTAATTTAGTTTTAAATCAGTTGAAAAATAAAGCAGAATTTCATAAATTTATTTAAGAGGCTTTAACTTCACTCAGCCCGCACCTGCGGATTTTTTCCCATGTGTTTTCCAAAAAGAAGTCAAATAAGCCCCCAAAGCCCCCCGCTGCGACCGTTCACCATTATCCTCCCAATTGTTCATTGCATCAAACTAGGGGGGTGGCCATGTCTCTTATGCCATAGTATGGGGTTTATCACGGGGCAAACATAAACTTCCATTACCTTCTGTAATATGTAACTCGATCAATGTTAACCGAAAAGAGTCAAGTAACTTTGCGTCTTTGTATTACTCATTTGAGCTTTGATTACGTTGAAATAATGTTTAACTGCTAATTTTACTCTATAAATAAAAATATATAATTTCTTTGAATCTGACTCACTGATTCATAACTTTGCGTCACCTGATTCTGACTCCAGCTTCATGAGTGATGCCATAAGACTCACTGAATGAGTCAGGTTTACTGAGTCATTTAAAATTCATGACGCTGACTCAGTATGAAACTAAGGGTGGTATACTAAATGGTTCCTTTCCTTTCGTGAAAGCACTAGCCAATCCTTTCATTTTCGATTTCGTATGTTTAAAGAAAATAAAGGAAGATTCCTTTTCCGGGAAAGGATGCGTGGGAAAGGAAAGTACCTCTCTCTCTTGTGGTATACTTATCGCGAGAGAGATCGTCGACCTTTTCTTTCCCGGCACCATTTCCTTTCAAAATGAATGGGAGCTCAAGACCTCCCTTTCAAAACACATTTATTAGAATTATTAAACCCAAGTCCTTTGAAAATGACATTTTCACGGCTCGATCGATTGGAGGTACTCATGGAATGATACCACTCATGTGCACCGCCCCCAGTGGTACAGTGTAATTTGCTCATAGGGTATTTTATTTTTAACACGGGTTTTTTTTAGCAAGGGTCTGCCAGCTGAAGCTAAGCTGCCGCTGGGCGTTGGATTTCGATACTATCGCCATTTTGAGCGAAAAAATAAGCTGCGCGATAAAATTTCTTTCCTATCAGCATAAAAATGTTGCTAAATATTCAATAATTATTGTTTTGGCATGTAATTGCATGAGATCGTTTTTGAGTCACAACATACGTACGGAAGGGGGATAGAAAAGCTTGGAAGGGATGCGGGAANATTGCATGAGATCGTTTTTGAGTCACAACATACGTACGGAAGGGGGATAGAAAAGCTTGGAAGGGATGCGGGAACGTACGGGAGGGCTGTGGGAATGCATAGAAAGATGCAGGAATGATTGGGTGGGTTGTGGCAAAACACGGGAGGAATTCGGGAATGGACGGGAGGGCTGTGGGAAAGCACGGTAGGACTGTGTGATAGCACCATAGGGATGGGGATGGTTGGGAAGGCTGTGGTAAAGCACGGAAAGGGTGCGGGAATGTAAGGGAGGGCGATGGGGCAGCACGAGAAGAATTCGGGAATGGACGAGAAGGCTGTGGGAAAGCATGGGAGAGGGCGGGAATGTACGGGAGTGCGATGGGGAAGCACGGGAGGGCTGTGGGAAAGCAAGGGAGCGATGTGAGAATGGACGGGAGGGCTGTAGGAATGTTTATAGGGATGCAGGAGTGGTCGGGTGGGCTGTGTCAAAGCACGGAAGCGATGCAGAAATGGACGGAAGATCTGTGGGAAAGCACTGGAGGGATGTAGAATTGTTTTTGAGGAATGCGGGAATGGACGGAAGGGTTGTGGGAATGCATAGTGGGATGCGGGAATGTTCGGGTGGGCTGAGGCAAAGCACCGGAGGGATGCGAGAATGGACGAGAGACGATTTCTAATAAAAACTATATAAGAAACATTGTGCGTTTTTAAGCAAAACCAAAAAACATGGAATGTCATGTTGTCAATTTGAGGATTTAATTTTTCTTCCGCCAGCAACTGTTCTCCCACACTGACAACAAAGTAACCCTGGTGCTTGGCGTAGATGGGCAAAACTCTTAACACTGCGTTTTCTGTATATTGTGGCACGGTGGTATTTTAACTAATGACTTCCATGCACGGGGTTAGGGTAATTATCTAAAACTTATTGAATAAATCCGTAA
>NIPM01000436.1:0-109662 GCA_002738285.1 Holacanthella duospinosa | reverse complement strand
ATATTGTGGCACGGTGGTATTTTAACTAATGACTTCCATGCACGGGATTAGGGTAATTATCTAAAACTTATTGAATAAATCCGTAAATGGGAATTGAACTGGGTTGGTTTACTAACGGGCCTAATTGTAAATTCTAGAGTTACGGGATGATTCCCTAAGTAACTAATTTCGGGGTACTATACTAGGTTTCGGGTAGTCCAATAAGTCTCCCGACTCTGGGATGGTGAATCTCTGAGTTGGGTGTGGGCGAGCTTGGGTCTACTGCCTGGGCACTCTCCCTAAGTTAGGTACCTAGTACCTAACTACTGGATGCTCTACTATAGAGTGGATGGATCTAGACTCTCTGCCTGTTCTCTGGGTTGACTATACTGGGGACTCCCTGCGTGTTCTACTGGAGTTGACTGGTTTGGGACTCTCCTCTTGTTCTCTTGGATCTACCAGATTAGAGCTCTCTGCCTCATCTACTGGGGTGAACTGGGTTGGGACTCCCTGCCTGTTCCACTGGGTCTACTAGACCAGAGCTCTCTGCCTGTTCTACTTGGGTGAACTGGACCAGAGCTCTCTGCCTGTTCTCCTAGAGAGAACTAGACTAGAGCTGCCTGCCTGTTCTACTGGGTCTACTAGACCAGAGCTCTCTGCCTGTTCTACTGGGGTGAACTAGACCAGAGCTCNACCTAACTACTGGATGCTCTACTATAGAGTGGATGGATCTAGACTCTCTGCCTGTTCTCTGCGTTGACTATACTGGGGACTCCCTGCGTGTTCTACTGGAGTTGACTGGTTTGGGACTCTCCTCTTGTTCTCTTGNGAGGTATTACCATTCCTGGTTTACTTACTCCGCCTGAGGAACTCTTCTCCGGGTCCGGAGGCTCTCTACCAGTTTGTACATATCCGCGGGGGAAGTAAAAGATGAACTCAGCTCCGGTGTCCCAGGCATCACAGGAACAGACGGGGGTTCCGTTCTCAAACTCCGGAGTCCCGCTCCAACCCGCGATACCAGGAGTACCAGAGACTGGTTACTGTGTAGGGGTGAAATGTGTTACTGCGAAAAGATCCTAAGACTGGTGCTGATCGCTGAGTTGGAAATCGCCACGCGGGACTTGGACGACCCTAAGCAGGGGTGAAGCCCTGCCGAGTCCACGGTCTCATGATGGATGGGAATCTTCCTACACTACACACTTACGGTTCCGGGGATGGGGAAAACTGAAGTCTCTCTCTCTCTCTCTCTCTTCTCTGGATGCACTCACTGGGCCATCAGCCAAATCATAACACAATAATAATTTGCCACTTTCACGAATATGGGTAGCAATAGATTGATTATTATCAATATTAGATTTATTTGCAAAAGACTTATGCTAAGTACATTATCATTTCAGACAAGACACACTTAATTTCCAAGACAATAGCAAATTTTACTCCTAACCGTCCGACGTTCAACACTCGACTGAACCCCTCCTCTCGCGAGACACAGGAAAACATTAGTTTTATTCGCCATGTCGATTGCGTCATAGTAAAACCACATTTAATTTACTTGACTTTTCCTTACAATTGATTATGATTCAGAAAACCTATATTTCCGTTAACCGAACTAATTCAGTTAATTTACCTGGCGTAATATTCATGCAAAACCCTATTTCTCCACAATATTATGTCAAAAATTACGTACTCCATTATGTGCGCAAAAGATTGCACACCTGTCAGATGTCTCGTACCTCGCTCTCTGCAATAATCCCATCCCTCTTGTTTATGCCCGCACCCATCCCGTCTATTACCGCATTCTTTCCGTTCATTCCCTCCCGTCTCTTCTCATATCCTCTTCGCTACTCGCGTCTCTCTCGTATATTCCTGCATCATTCCTGCCAATTTCCGTATTTATCCCGTCTATTCCCGCAACCCAACGGTCTATTTCCGTATTCTTACCGTTCCCCCCCTTCCCGCATCACTCCCATCCATCCCGTCTATTCACGCATTTTCCCCGTCCATGCTCGCATCCCTCTCCCTCATCCCCGCATATCTTCCGTCTATTTTCGCATTCCTCTTCTCTATTTTAGCATCTCTTCAGTCTATTTCCGCATCTACTGCACAATGTTTTCCGACTGGTCCTGAAAAGTTGTATTTTGGGTGTCGGTGGTGGGGTTCGAAATCGCGTGTTTTGACTCTGGTAATTTAAGCAGATTTGAAATTTTTGCGCCTTTTGTTTTCTCAAGAAAGGCTCATTCCGAGAGAAAAGGAAAGGATGCGACCTTCCTTTGCAAAGGAAAGGGTGCGATTTCATTTTGTATGCGGACGGTAGTGAAAGGAGAAGGTCGACTGCTTCCTTTCCTTTGCAAAGGTCGCCTTCGTTCTCTCACGAAAGAAATCATTTAGCATACCACCCTAAGGAGTCAGTGATTCATGATTCTGAGTCACCTGACTGACTCATGACTAATGCGTCATGACTCTAAAGAAAATGGGAGTCATTCGCCACCCATTGTCCGACTGTAACGATATAAAGTTGTTTTTCTTAAACCTCTCCCGTTTGCCCAAATATGNTGTTTTTCTTAAACCTCTCCCGTTTGCCCAAATATGTGGGGCATCGCGTGTGGGCGTGGGGTGTAAATTTTATTATGTCCGACTGCAGGGATATAAAGTTGTTTTCCTTAAATATTTAGTCAGATGTTCGAGTCATTNTAAATTTTATTATGTCCGACTGCAGGGATATAAAGTTGTTTTCCTTAAATATTTAGTCAGATGTTCGAGTCATTATTTACATTGTTTGTACTCAAACTGGACTTCACGATAAAACTAAACTCTCGTCCTCATCTGTGTTCATTACNTTTATTTACATTGTTTGTACTCAAACTGGACTTCACGATAAAACTAAACTCTCGTCCTCATCTGTGTTCATTACAAGCGCTAGACTAATGTTGTTCATTTTCTTTTTATAAAATTCAGCCCCACAAGTACATTCGGTTGGATTATACCAAAGGGTACGTATATTATTACTTAATATTAAAACCTAATGAGATAAAAAATAAATGACTTATCAACCTTACATTCACTCACTTAGCGGCAACCGACGACGGTGGAATCCAACCAAAGATGAAGAAATCAAAGTCGTGCCTTGGTACTGACCCACAGAAGACGGGTCCACTGAAAGTGAAGCGATCAGACTTTCTTAATATTTTAAAAAAATTGTCACTGATAACAAATTCTACTACCTGCTCTAAAATTTCGCAGCTAGTACAGAGTGAGCCTGAACCCGACGTTCACCAAGACGAGAAAACGACAATTTGTAATGAAACATTGCCTTTGAATCATGGACATTCAAGCGCAATTACAAGCAGTGATGGTATCAAATCCAAGAACCAAAAAAATGAATCAAAGTTAGAATCAAAGATTAGAAAAAAGCCTAAGACACGGAACAAGAAATGGGGTCATCAGAGAAAGATGAACAAAATAAACATTAAAATTCAAAAAGTCCTGCCAGTAGAGGTTATGCCATTATCCGGTACCATCAGCAACTTTCAAGCAGATAAAGATTTAGCAATGGAGATTAACTCAACAATTCTAAACAACATCAAAGCTAAAGAATTGAATGAAGCGGAGGCTGTAATGGAATTACTGACTTCAAAGTCGAACCATCGCTTAATGTAAACCACGGGCGAAATTATTAAACTTTAAACTATGTTTTTTAACAATTTGTTTGGGTAGGAAGGACATACGAGTTATCTTACAACGTGTAGATGAAGATCCACGATACACCGAATTGATCCAAAAATTGTTGCAAAATAGAATACGATTACATGAAGCCTTGGAAGCTAAAACCGATATAAACATTGATGAGTTTGAACTCGGAGAGGAAAATTTTTATGAAGAAAAGGATGAAACAGCTTCACGAGTTTCGGATGATGGTTCTGAATCGCCTGAATCTCTACTGCAAAGTTCACCAGAACCACAGAAACCAATCAAGTGCAAGTACTGTTCCCGTTTTTTTGCAAACAAGAAACTATTGAAACTTCATGAAGGGCTACATTCAAACAGAAACACAATACCAATAGTGGCAAAAATTAATAAAAAGTTAGTTCCATCCAAGCGAGTTCAACTAAAGTCTCGCATCATTTTTGGAAATACCTTACTCATGAAGAAATTAAAACAAAAAATACCACGAACATCAAAGGGTACCAAAGGTTAGTCTATGAAGTCTAGCGTTATCCCGAGTTGATGGAGAATAAGTTTCCCGCCAACTATTACATTCTTGGTCTCCCTTGTTAACTAAATTAGTAATATGATTTACAGAAAGTAACAACTCGGATTCAGATGGATCTGTTAGTTCTCCGATAAATAATGGTGCTACCGAATTTGAGACGTTGGAGGTCTCTGGTGATTGGTCTGAACCTGAGGAAATGGAAATGGATGACTACTTTGTGAAAGATCCGTTGGCGCTAGAAACTGAAGTGGAGTCAAATGTGGATTTAGATCATATGGTTATAAAATTAGACCCTACTGATATTGAAAACTGGAATCTGGAAGAAGAGGATCCATTCGACATATCTGACAAGGTTTAAGAATTATTGATATCTATTACCTTTCAATGGAGTCAACAGATTTTTTCTTTCTATATAGGTGCAGAAAGATCCAATTATGACGTTGAATTCGTCATCTGGGGGGATCCTGGACATTGATAACAACGGGACCAGTGCAAATTTATGCCTTACAATGAACCTTCAGTTTGAACTTACCTCAAATGAAGTACCTTCTGTGGTCATGCGCAATGGCGAAATGTGTCAAGCTTCAAATATTTCGCATCTTCTGGACTTATTAGATGGACCTGCCCCTGAGAGCGCTACTGGCCACTCTGAAACTCTCACCCTGAATTATGTAGATGGAGCGAAACAGTTAGACTCATACGCTTGCGTGCACTGTCCTAAAATTTTCGACTCTAAGTCCCTGCTGGAAGATCACGCCCAAAACTCCCATTTCGCCAGGATTAACAAACCATACATTTGCCTTCAGCCAAACTGCTCTATGCGCTTTGCGTCGTCGCAGAGTTTACAAGTTCATCGGACATTGGCCCATTCTCATCGGGCAAATGAGGGTGCAATTGCGGAAGATAATACAAATGTGGTTACAGATAGAACCACTTTTCATGTTCCAGTGGTAAAAGGTCCTGTCACTGGCCGAATGCAAGACATCATTTTTGATTCGACACAAACCAATCAATCGAAGGAAATGATGGTTACCGTTGGGACAGCAAAAACTGTATCAGCCATTGCAGAGGCAAATGAGGACTCCCTCTCAGGCCTTAAACATAAATGTAAAACATGTGGAAAAAAATTTAAATACCTCATAGATTATGTGAATCATGAATGGGGGCATTTGGATGATAAGTCTGGGACACAGTGTTGCAGATTCTGCCCAAGGCGATTCGACGATTTAGATAAGTATTACACTCACATCAAATGTCACGTAAAATTGATAGCAGTTAGACGGAATCAAAATGTTGGGAAGTCGAAAACATTATCTGGGAACAACATGCGGGCTTTGAGCNTGATAGCAGTTAGACGGAATCAAAATGTTGGGAAGTCGAAAACATTATCTGGGAACAACATGCGGGCTTTGAGCTCCTTTCACAATATCCCCCGTTTGCCACCATTATTTTGCCAACACTGTGGACATAAGTCGACTGATCTCCAAACCTATGTGGAACACATCAAGGAGACTCATGGCCTTCAACATGGTATAGTCAACTACAGGTGAGTGAAGAAAATTCAAATTAGGCAAAAATCACNTGATAGCAGTTAGACGGAATCAAAATGTTGGGAAGTCGAAAACATTATCTGGGAACAACATGCGGGCTTTGAGCCCCTTTCAGAATATCCCCCGTTTGCCACCATTATTTTGCCAACACTGTGGACATAAGTCGACTGATCTCCAAACCTATGTGGAACACATCAACGAGACTCATGGCCTTCAACATGGTATAGTCAACTACAGGTGAGTGAAGAAAATTCAAATTAGGCAAAAATCACNCGAGACTCATGGCCTTCAACATGGTATAGTCAACTACAGGTGAGTGAAGAAAATTCAAATTAGGCAAAAATCACAATGCGCAAGCAAGCGCGAACAGCAAGCTGTGCGGCAGGGACAGGTGTAAGGACGTAATGGTGGACGGTGGTAGATGGCAAAAGCTTTCATCCGTTGTTATTGCAAATTTTGATCTAACCGAGCCACGACTGTGAGGACAGATAGCGTGACACAAATTAAAATAAACTCCAAAGTTTTCTTAAAAAAAAAGTTAAGATAATAATTCTGCTATAAAACAGACAGCGTTGTCCAAAGATAATAAAAAATTTTTTATTGAAATCAATAAAGATGTTGAATTCCGTTATAGGTCATATATCGGGGTATTACTATTTTTGACCTCTAACGGTATCAAAAGCTTTTTGATTTGACATCTAAGCATATGATTTCAGACATTTGGTGACCGCGCATGTTAGTTAGGGCATAACCGACGTTTCGAGACGGTTCGGTTAAAAAGATTGAATGACCAAATTAAAGCTAAAATCATAGATGGGCACGGGATTGGCCTTCCACCCCTCCACCCTCCAGTCAGCAAAGACCCCTCCACCCCTCCAAGCTAAATTGATCCCTCCACCTCTCCTCCCTCTATTCAGCAAAGACCACTTCAAGGTAAATTGACCCCTCCACCTTCCAGGCTACTCAACAAAGACCTATTCGCGTCCGCCTACAACAGCTCCTACTGAATTACATCTATCCCGCAATAATTTTCGGTTAATTTCTAACTGATACCCTTTTCATTCTAGTAGTATTCTGTTTTTGTGATTAAATAATTTTACTTTATTAAATATTGAATACACCGGAACGCAACCAAAACAAAATAAATGGATTATACAAGGGTTACGGGTTCAAAATGACTCTACTGCTCTATAAAAACATTCCAACCTTCCGTCCTCCGTTGAACATAAGAGCCCTCCACGGATAATAATACCACTCCAGATCAACTTCAGCCCTTCACCCCTCCAGCCCTCCAGATCAACTTTAGCCCTCCACTCCTCCAGCCTTCCGTCCTCCCAACGAGCAGAATTGCCCTCCATCCCTCTGGGTAGATTTCACCCCTCCAGCCCTCCGACCTCCACCAAAAATATACCTCTCCACCCCTCCCATCCGCCCTCCACAGAGGGGGCCCATGTATGGCTAAAATGGGTTATCCAACAAAACTATTTTTAGAGGCCAAGAGGTCACCAGGAATTACCAATTTTGATTCAGTTAGGTTACGGAATAAGGGACCTACGACGTACGCTGGGTCCGTAGTTTGACGTAATGACGTAACCTTCCAGGTCTGTTTTTAGTACCCTGGCTGTTATACCGTGCCTTAATACTGACTGTTTATGAATTTAGCTAATTCCGAAATGTTCACTTATTAATATCACTAAAATTTGTTATTACAGCTGTCCTTTTCCACGATGTGAGAAAAGAATGTTCCGCTTCCTTTGGAACTTTAGAGTCCATCTCGGAACACATCAGAAGAGACTCGAGTGTTTACCTTGTGGACTCCAATTCAAAGGCAAAATGGAATTTTTCCAACACAAACGACTGAAACACAAAACGGAAAGAATTATGAGCAACGTATCAGAACTCGTATCTGTGAATACAAATGTTGAACTTCCTATCTGGACTGCACCAATTCCAATAGCAAAGAAAACGTTAAGCCAAATCTGTACTGCTTGTTTAGAAGAAGTTGATGTGACCACTACACATCACAATTGTCCCAAAGGAGACCCGTCCATATTCCCATGTAGTCTCTGTAGGTTCAGTTTTAGAAGAATCAAAGACGTTTGGACTCACTTAACGGAAGTGCACCCAAAAATTCCATGTAGAATATGTATGAAAGGTGTTTTTAGGACGAAAATTGACATCCATTTAAAATCACATTTAGGTGAAACTGTTCACGACTGTAATCATTGTCATCTTCCATACTTGACTCACGACAGTCTCAAGAAACACTTGGCAACAAAACTTCATAAAGCAACAATAATTAAAAATATTATGCAGACAAAGATAATTGATGGAAATGATAGAAAAACACGAGGAAAATTTAAAGAACAAGAATCCATCAAGTCACTTGTCCGTTACCCGAGTCACGAAAAGAAAAGTAAAAATAGCAGAACCAATGGAAATCCATCAGTACAAACAACTGGTCATAGAAATTACATGGAAGTTGAAAAAAATTTCAGAGAAGTTAAACTTGAAACGAATTACATTCTGGATCTCCCAAGAAATCAAACTCAAGATAAATGTAGCCATTTCCCTTGTAATGAGTGTACAAAATGTTTCATGAATTTCTCAAAACTTGAATCTCATGCTGCTAAATTTCACGGTTTTTATGTTTGCGCTGTGTGTTTGAAATTTATACAAAACCAATTTGAGTTTGGAGTCCATCGTCGTAGTCATGAGGAAAAATTTGAGAATTTTTGTGCTTTTTGCTCTATTCTCTTCACTACGCGTCAAGATTTGGTGGACCATGAGCTTTGTCAAGAACATGTTTTCAAAATGGAAACACACATGAAGAAATGTAATGCAGTAGTTTCTATTGTGTCTGCTAATATGGAAGTAAAAACCGAGTCAGCACTCACAGATCCATTGTGTCTTGCTAAGGAAGATGAAGAAAAAAGTTCAACTTCGACATTGAATCCATTATTCCATTTCAACTACTCAGAGTTTCTGTGCAATGAAGAATCGGGGGAAGATGAGAATCCGACGTTTGATCCATTGGCATCTGATCATTTTTCTCTGAATTCTAAAAATGAAGAATCTGTAACGCAACTGGGGCTAAATGAGACACCGAATTTTCTCACAATTTTGGAAACATTGGAACATAGTATAGTTGAGTCTCCACTCACTTGTGTTATGTTGTCAAAATTTGAACCAGAAACAAAACCATGGTCACAGTAACCCTAATATTGCGAATGTGATAGAAAAACAGAAAGGACTTGGATTGTAAAAAATACTGCTAAAAAGAAAAACTTTTTTATAAATTGGAACTTTGAGAATGCTGTAATTTATTTTATTTTGATTAAAGTTACAGTTGCTTTCGTTATTGGTCGCAGAACCAAGTATATCAGTACATATCGGTTGGGGAAATACGACATGATTCTTTTTGGTAGCTTTATTTTACAAGATGGTTTAAATGCAGCAAATAGTGATATACATTGTTTGACCGTAATAATAATTAAGGTATACGGTTTTGTTTGTTTCCTAAGTTTCATTTTTTTTCCCTCAAGAGTAGTGCTGCACCGGGGCATCGGTCCGGGCGATGTGGGTATCTACTCGCATCGGCAATCAATTTCCATAACTAAAGAATCGGCCATTTGACCGATGCAGCAACCGATTCAGAAAAAAAAAAATATGCTTTCCGCATTTGTGTTTTCAATTATTTGCTTCAATTCCCGAAAACAATCTCAATATTTTCCTTTTTATTAGAAAAATGTTGGTAATGATTTCAATATAAGGTGCATTTGCTTGAATTAGCCAACAATTCTTGTTGAGTTCTTCAATTCTTTGAAATTTATGGTATTTTGCTTTTGTTTTCCTGTCTTTCGCCTCAGTAAAATGGCCCCAGCTGGTACTTTTTGCTAAAGATACTTCTTAATTTACGATACTTCTGTTTTTAATTTTTATACATTCCAACCAACCATGTATTCGTATTAATTAAGCAGCAAGTGGAAAAACAATTAGCGATACAGTTCGAAACAACGTTGTAACGGTGATACCCGTACTTTACCCTCAACCCATAATCCCACACTTCACATTTGGGCAAATCTTTCATTACTCAGCAACTAACTTATCATTACACAATTTTTATATTGCAAATGTATTGCGAGTGGACTTAAAGGGATATGGATGGCGGAGATTTTGACTAACTGATTTAGTAAACGTGAATTTACTTTACTTTGAATAAATTAGTCAGCACCAAAGCAAATTTAGCATATTTGGTTTACTTGGAGAAAGTTTTTGAAGACAACCGTTTTAACATTTCAGCATTTTTTTTTGATTAGTCTTATTACAATATGACACAATTACTTTTTTATTTTTGTTTCAGGTAAAATTATAATTGGCAGGAGATACTTTCTGAGTGTATGGGAGATTTGTCCAAATGTGATGTAATGGTGCGGGGAAAAAATTCGGCACTCCGATGCACCTCAAATTTTGATGAAATTTATTTTGTAGACTAATATGGGGTTGCTGCTCACGAATATGAAGAAAGCTTTCATCGGAAACAGAAAAAATTTGTAAATTTTTCAAAACGAAACAAAAAATAGGATTTAATATGCATTCATTGTTAGGATTAGGATTCGTTAGGTTGTTAATCAATAAAATATTTCATCAGTATTTTGTTATCACGCGAAAGAAATTTCGGAGTACTGAGATTAGAGAGAGCGAATTCGTTTTTGGTTGAGAGTAAAGCAGAAAAACACATGGATCATAATAGTTGAGAGGGATGCGCACAGCGGGAAGACCAGCTCTGCGCCTAAGAAAATATAAAGTGTGGTATGGTGGATTGACTCCGAGCCGGACAATTCCCGCTGAAAGTTGATTCAAAAAGTACTTCATTCGTAACCTAACAGGCTGTTCTTGGCACACATTTACAAAAATTTTGCAAACTTTGACTTGACCGCTAACACGAGATGTCACATCTGTAATCTACGCTAAATTTCCAGTAGATTAATGTATAACTTACAAGAATTCCAGAGGGAGGGGAGGGGGGGGGGACTATTCTACAAATAAGCCATATAATTTTAGTAATAAATTTGTTTTTCTTTTTATTGTCAATTTCGACAATTTTGCGATCTTCACTTCATTGCCAATTTGACCGTATATTTTTTCAATTTAACCAATTTACCTTCCGAGCACTATAGTTCAGCTTACAAATGTGTATGAAATCTCATAATGTTGATACTTCAGCTAGCAAAAGTATAATTAATTACATATTTTTCGTATATGTATATCTTCCTACGTATCCGTCCGCAGGTTTAGTCTACATCTGGCGTTACTGTGGCTATGGTTTATTCCAGAGTCCGAAAAAATCGGATTTTTATATAAAAATCCAAAAAATCCGATTTTTTGG
The DNA here is from genome assembly GCA_002738285.1 of Holacanthella duospinosa. Classification (NCBI taxonomy): domain Eukaryota; kingdom Metazoa; phylum Arthropoda; class Collembola; order Poduromorpha; family Neanuridae; genus Holacanthella; species Holacanthella duospinosa. The sequence goes on along the minus strand of NIPM01000436.1, from coordinate 98,534 downwards.
ATTTAAATCCGATTTTTTGGATTTTTTGGATTTTTATTTTATAATTGTCAAAAATCAAAAATATAATGTCTGAAAGGGCATTGAAAAAAAAAATTTTTTTTTAGCTTTGCAGATTACGAATTTTTCTGAAAAAAAATCTTCAAATTCAAAATTTACAAGTGTTAAAGTACTTTATTTCACCAAAAACAAAATTAAAGCTAGGAATCTGAATTTGGAAGTAGTGTTAGTGCTTCAATTTATCTTCAAGTTTGTTTAAGTGGGTAAAAAATAAAAATCCAAAAAATCATTGATTTTTATTTTTGGATTTAAATCCAATTTAAATTGGATTTAAATCAGGATTTAAATCCGACTTCGAACCCTGGTTTATTCCCTCCGTTAGTTCTTAGTTTGATCACTGTATAGAGCATCCTTATAATTATTGATGCTATAATAAAAGTTTTAGTGTAATTTATAATTTTGTTTGGACACCTGGTATGGTTTAGTAAATTCAAATATACTTCAAGATAATTTTTAACGAATGTAATTCTACGTAATCTATACGAGTTAGTGCCGACGGACGCTGTCGCCGTTGAATATTCTCCGGCCCACGGCGGCGATAACGGCCAACGTTTTCGCGATCGACATAATGCTGTTGTTCCCGTCGCCGGTATATTTCCTTTATAATCTCACCAGCACACAACTCTATTAAAAACACAGTTTTAACAAGTCGAACCCGAAATCAAAATCCATCATTCAATAAAAATCAAAATTCACTGCTCTTTATAAATCCGAACTCGTAATTAAGATCGAAATTGAACACAATCCAATTAAAATCAAAATCCATGACTGAAAAATCATGAAATCTGAAATTGAAAAAAGCAAAATTTATAATTCCAGTTACCTCAAAATCAAATCGAAATCCATAAAATCTCACACCCTCGGAATAGATTATCAAAATTGAAATTTTAATTTTAATTTCAATTTTGACTTCGAACAATCAAAATATTGGACTTGATATCGAGATTGAAGTATACGCAAATAAAATTGAGTTTCAACAGATGAATTAATTTTTATGGATACTTACTTTGGAAGCAAAAATTCATATTCAAATGTGCTCGAAATCGAAATCCTTTTTTCTTGATGTTAGAAATTAAAAGCGAAATCCTTAATTCTAAGGGAATCATATTTAAAATTGTAATTCAGCTTTCCGTACAAACCGAAAAGGAAATCGAAATTCAACACTAGTCATTCGAAGTCGAAACTGACTCCATAACTCGACATCGAAATCAAAAGTTACAAGTCTGATATTTATAAATTTTAGACTTTTATCAAAAAGTTTGTGGATTTATTAAATTAATTAAGAAAGTATTTTACTAAATACTAGTCAAAATTCAAAAAGCGAACATGGAAAACGTAGGAAAGAAAAATTTTATGTCGTTGTCAATTGGGCAGACATGTGGATGTAAGTTTGGATNAAGAAAGTATTTTACTAAATACTAATCAAAATTCAAAAAGTGAACATGGAAAACGTAGGAAAGAAAAATTTTATGTCGTTGTCAATTGGGCAGACATGTGGATGTAAGTTTGGATACGCATCTGAGGTTGGTCAGTTGTTTTTGGTGCTGGGTCCAGCTGACACTGTTTCCATTGTAAGTTGTCTGGTCTGTCTAACAGAATTTATTAATTTATTTTAGCGATTCACAATAATTTTGTTTCTATAGGATGACAAGATTCTCATTTGGACGGATTTCTATCTAAATACTTACATTGAAGATCTAAAGTTCAATATTTCTAGTGTTAATCGACGCTTAGTTGTTTTGGTTAATAAACAGCTGCAAACCGTTGCTCGTGGGATTTTAATTTCTATTAATGATGAGAACATGGCTCTGGTGGAATTTGTTGACATTGGAGAAATACGTCTCGAGCCCATTCATTTGCTGTATGAAGCCACACCTCAAGTCGTCGCCACAGAGTGGAAAGTATGATTGTAAAATAAGTAAGTATGTTTTCTATGTTTTACTTTTTATTTGATTGTCTAGACTCTTGCATGTATTTTGGATGGAACTAATGTATTCATGGGAACAAAGTTGCTCAAGAAGGCTTTGAAAGCTTGTGTTGATGACCTATTTAGTACAAACCTTCGGTTCACTGTATTGGGGAAGGCAAAAGATCATATTATTGTGCATCTGGAAAATATGTGCTTCAGTCCACCTGGAAATATAAATGAGAAAATTTTTGACTTCATTGACAATGCCAGCAAACCTGAATTTACCACTCTCACTCAGGATGGTTCTGTAAATCTATCATATACTTTATCACTCTGATATTTATGTTTTTTAGCATATTTAGGATAATCAACTTATTTAAATTTTATTATATTTGAAGGAGAGCAAGACAATCTGTCGTGGTGATATTTCCTATGTTGGTGAGGACGGGTTGATTAACATAGTTATCAAAATGGAAGGATTATCTCCTTTGGATGCCGTACAGGACTTTCTTGGGGACTTCTCTGTTGAAATGTTGAAGAAGGTTCTTTCTCCAGTGACGCCACAGAATGTAAACATGAATGTGCTCTTTGTGGCTGAATATCCTGTGGATGGGGATTTATACAGAGCCAAAGTCATCAAAGTTGAAGATTCAACAGTTACGGTGGAATACACTGATTTTGGGAACTCTAGCATAATCGGTTATGACAAGTTGTTTCTCGCACATCAGTTGGACACTACCCTAGCTCGTCTTCGACCCTTGGTGAGATCTCAAAGTAGTATTTGAATTCTCATTCGTAATTTTAAAATTTTTCGTAAAATTAGGACTATTCGTTAATTACTAAATTTTATTTACTTTAGGGTAAGAAAGCTTACATGAAATGGATCTCTGGTATTATGGACGTTGAGAAAGTGACTGACTATCTCTTTGGTCGAGAATGGAAAATTGACATGAGAAAGGAATATCGTTGCTATGAGCCTGTCGTTTGCCTTGTCAATGGAGATGAGAATGCCAACCTGGTCCTTATCAAAAACGGACTAGCAATCAAAGGTTAGACGAACTTTGGTTTGTCGTACATTTATTTACCTAATACTTATTTGATTCAGTGTAAGATACTTTGTAGTACTTCGGGGAAGAAAGTTATTCATTCTAGTAAATTGAATATAACTAATTCAATTTGATTAGTCGATTAAACACCAATTAGTTCAACCTTTTGACTTCTCAGTTATTTATTATCAGTGTTTAACTCATTCTAGTCATCAACAAAATGCATAGTTCGTTCGCCTGAACTTTCTAAACTAATTTTACTAATGTTTTTTTTTTACCNCCCCCATGAAAGAACGTCCGATTGTAAGGTGACTCAGGCTATAGCAAATCACACTGTTCGGTCACTGCCAAGCAAATGGGAGATTATGTGTTAAGTAGTCCGGCTATAGAGAACGAAGCCTACCTGTCCCAAGACTCATTTTGTCCGGTTATAGTGAACATACATAAAATAATAGGTTATCTAAATTTTGCATAACATGCTACTTACTCTTCTATATCCATCTATGCACTCGACTTAGGTGGAACCTTAGAGTGATTTTTAGTTATCACACTGCAGTTTAATCCAGTCACGAAATATTTTCGTTGTTGCTTAGAATAACTCTATTTGGTGGGGAGAAGTTCATGGAATGTGGCATTTTGTTATTGTAACCAAACATGACTAGATCCGAAAAATATTTCTAAACTCACGATGCTTTAAAAGTAATTAAATCTTTGTGCATTTTAATGTTCTGAAGGCAAGGATGAATTCTTTAATTTTTTTTTTCAAAATTCCGTATTCAGTGGAAAATAACTTTACAAGAATCAAATCGAAAACCCCTTTGATTTGGACAGTTGCGATCCACCATTCCTTATTTAACACATTAGGCAACTCTTCCTACCTACCAACACAACTAGCCTAAGGGCCTAGGAAAACAAGCTTCGAAGCCAACAAAGAGCTAGTTCAATTGGAAGAACCAAACGATTTTACCAAAATCAGTCAAAATTTTACCCAAATTAGTTTTGCGGGTATTTCAGAGAAAATGGTGGAAGCGTCGATTCTACTTGAAATGGAAATTCATCATGAGAACATGATCGTATCCAAAGTCTTAAGCAAATTTTCATCTCTCACAGCACTTCTCTACATCGGAGTAGCTGAATTTATAGTAAAATATTTGGATATAATGAACAATTGAATTGTAGGGTCTGTACACTATACGGATATAATGAACTCCGGCTATACTGAANATTTGGATATAATGAACAATTGAATTGTAGGGTCTGTACACTATACGGATATAATGAACTCCGGCTATACTGAAGAATCCTGCTGGTCCTTACGGATTCACTGAAACCGGACTTCACTGTAATTCAATTTCAAGGATTGTTTTATTCGAAAAACTATTTATCACAAGTTGCAATCACTAATCACATAATATAAATTACTAACAAACGAAAGCAATTTACATCAGAATGTTAAGATAATTTATATAGACTTGAGAAAAAAAATCATCAGATTCAACAAACTCGCTAGTTTGCACAGGTAAGAATATTCATAGATTAGAACAATATTTAACATAGATGAACATGTTATTGTAATTTACACGATGTAGAGTTACGAATGACAACGAAAGGAATGCAATTGAAACATTTCTTATTGCGCGAGATTTATACTAGTCCGGATTAACAAGTTAGACAAGACATGAGAGCAAAATGTGACTTGGTATGTTGAGTCGAAAGGATTCTGTATCGTCCAGTGGTTAGATGTGAGGAGACTTGTACTCACAGAGTAGCCAAGCGAGACTTTGATTCCCAGAGACAGTGATAAAATCTCTCCTGTGAAATAAGAATAGACCCTTGGTCCTGTCTAGAAATATACCGGCCACACTACTTTTTATCTCAGTTGTCTAAGTTACGTACCAAATGTTCGACGCTACCGTTACTTCTCATGGTAACATGGAGCGTTTAAGAATCACCATAGACACCGTACCAGCTCGAACAGTGGTAACACATGAATGTTAGACTAATTTTCAACAAGAGAGTCGATCTTTCCGGGTCGTGTGATTTTTATAATACAGAATACACGCCATCTTGTATCACACAAAGCAGTAAAATAAATGACATAAACATTGTCTAACTCGCTGGTAATCGGCTAGGGTATAGAGTAATTACAAGTTTTGAGTAAAGGAGTATCTCCGCAACCTATGTCTAAGATAAGTGGCTGAGCCTACCTATGACCCTAGCGTTGCTACAGTTTACGTAATTGGTTCTAGATGTATTGAGCATGTTATAGCTATTGTCGCAATAAATCAAAATTCAGTATTGGATTTGAAAGTTTCTTCGGACACCAGCTAGACAAGTTAATTCAAATCTAATTTATGCAAATTATCAACGAATTAAAAGAATTATGTTTCACTTATGTATGTCGACGCGAAATTTTTCCCGCTCACGCTGATGCCGACAAAACTTAGATGTGACCGGTAGCGCCGCAGCCGCCGGTTTAGATTTTTCTATATTCGTGAATCATTGACGCACAAGACTTCTATGCCGTTTATTCAGCAAAAGCTTAAGTATAATTTAATTCTTTTGGGTTGCATGCTAGTGAGCTATGCGGATAAAAATATATTGAATGGTTAGAAGTTTAATTCTTTAATCGTGTTTGCGTGCACAACCATTATAATTACTACTATCAATTTTTCACTGCCATAGGAATTTGCTTTGTGCTAATTGAACTAATTTGATGTTCATTTGGGGGACGTATACATATAAATTAAGTGACTTTTCTCAAAATCTGTTCTTTCAATTCTGAAGTTTAGGAGTTCAAATTTACACATAAAAGAAACGGCTATTTAGTTCATAATGCAGACACTGGTAAATCTTAAAATTTATAACTATATCGATTAAGAAGAATTTTAACAAAAAACTTAACTTTTTATAAATTTTAGCCTCTATTTGTTCTGATTTCTACCATATTTGGATTAATTGATACTCAATTGATAGAAAATGAGGTAGATACTGAAAGCGACAAGTGCGAAATTCTTGCACATCAATGTAAATTAAAACTTGAACAAGCGACGCACGCCATATCACTTTTGAAAAAATCTTTAGCACATGCAGAAGAACGAGCAGTGCGTGCTGAGAAAATGTTGTATCGTCATGTATCTGGGACAGAAACTGAATACAATAATAAAACGGGTGAATACGAATCAACTACTTGTGAACATAAGCATAGTTATATATCCTGCGATGAAGAACATTCAATTGAAATAACCTATGCCAACTACGGTAGAGTAAATAATTTCACATGTCCAAATTCCTATATCAAAACACAAAATTGTGTTGCTTCAAATTCAACGGAAATTGTTAATTCCAGGTAAAGTAATTGAAAAAATTCTAATTCAAAGTCATAAGGTTTGAAATCAATATTTTCAATATTTTTAGGTGCAAAGGGACTCATTCATGTAGTGTTCATGCAACAAATTCTCTATTTGGGGATCCATGCGTGCATACATTCAAATACCTCCAAATCAATTACAAATGTATTCAACCAATTTCAGATAAGTAAGAGTGATGAGTAATGAAAATACTGATTAGTATGAGAAACTTAAAATTTTTTGTTAACCGTTAGTAAATTTGAATTGTAACAAAATTTTTGAATTACCTATTTCGTTTTTCGCAAATGTATAATAAATCATGTGAAATTAAATATGGGATATTTGTTAGCAATAAACATGCTAGCTTGCGAGGGGGTTTGTATGAGTGACTTGTGCACTAGTAGATCTGTCTATTTCCGACGTCGGCATAGTTTGGCTGATTGAAGTACTTGGTAAAAAACGATATCAGTAAGAATACATGAACCATACTCCATACTGCTCAAATCTCAATCCCACAATGTCCAAAGACGAGACCGTATGCAGAAAATTATGAAACTCATTTTGCAAATTCAATTAATCATTTTTACCTGTTTAGTATTTATTCTCAAAATTAGATTATAATTTTTTGTTAATTTATTCGGACCCTTGAAATATTACCTCTTACTAAAAGCTCCGAATTTCAGTATATCGCCAAGGAATTAAATACAGAAAGTCGGTATTCACACTGTAAACTCTACTAGTTTGAGGGTATATAGACGCAGATTTCCATGACAACACCTTCCCTATTCTCTACATTTGGATGACTTTGTGTATTCTCCTGTATCAAGAAGAAGAATTGTTTCAATAACATGAACCAAGAATTGTTACACGATATATACACATTAAAAGATACAGGCTTTACACGCAAACCAAACCTACATGAAGCAAATATATTAAGGTTTCGAAAAGATGTGACAAAAGCACATGGTATTAAGCAATAATAAAAACTGCAGGAAGGTTGTTCATACTCATCAAAAATACACGAAGGTTTAAACACACGCCAAAAATACACGAAAAGCAAAAATAAAATATTTTTTTGTGCTACCTTTATTACCACGATTAATTTAAAAAAATTAATGGCTTTTCATGATATTTGATGTTGCTATTTGAATACAGTAAAACCTCTCATTCGGAACCCAGCTCTCACTGGCTGAATAAAATTTACTCCACCCCTCCTGCCATTGAGGTACCGTAAGGTTTCACGAAAACGGTCAATGTTATTTAAAATTATTTATTATTATTCAAACTTTTCGCAAGTTTTAAAGCAAGTAAGTATAGTTGTTTCTTTCACTTGAGCCTAAGATTAACAAATCAAGTCGATACCATTAGCAAGACTAATTTCACATAAGTTTTTGCCTGCATCGAGCATTTGAACTACAAGCTTTAAGTAGTTTTGCTTTACACAGTTAATAATTCCTACAAGCGGTTGGCTTTTGCTTGTAGTATTTGGAGGTAAAAATAAAAGCTCGATATTTGAAAAATTTTGGTCATCCNCCGCTTCAAGCGGTTGGCTTTTGCTTGTAGTATTTGGAGGTAAAAATAAAAGCTCGATATTTGAAAAATTTTGGTCATCCCAAATGTGCCCAGAAAAATTGTCCAAAAGTAATAGTACTTTCCTATTGCAGAGCATCATCGCGACATTTAAATTTTGTAGCCAATCCGAAGAAATTGCTTTAGTCATCCATGCTTTCGTTGAAGGATAGTATTTAAAATTGTTCTTAAAATTATAATTTGTGAAGCATCTCGGTTTTTTTTTATTTTTCATTGTCAAATGATTTTGACAATGAATTCTAGTGGCAGCTTTTCATTTCCTGTTTTATTGCAGCAGGCAAGAAACGTAACCCTTTCCTTCGAGTCCTTGACACCAAAACATTTTTTCCCTAAAACATGTCATTTTAAATTATTTTTGGTTTCCCTTTCGTTCATTCTCTTTAGTAGTAATACCTTTCACGTCATATGTTTTTCGAGGTAGTTTTTTGAAAAAGAGAGAAGATTCATCTCAGTTAAAGATGTCATTATCATCATAATTCTGAATCTTCTCAGCCAAAACCGTCTGTTTCCATTCCACCAAATTTTTTGTGTCAACAGACATCTCTTCCCCATTTACACTTTTGTAGGTCAAATTGTTTCTTTTCAAAAACTTTTCAAGCCAGCCATTGGAAAAGGATTTATCAAAAATTATTTCAGCTTTTGCTTTAATGAAACATCCAGAAATTGGAATGCCTCGTTCACGAAGTTTAAAATCCATTCCACCAACAATGAGTCTTTTTCTTTGACATTACCCTTAACGATATATTTCCGATCCTTAAAACAATGAGAGTAAAGGATATGTTGTAGCAAAATTAATTAGGATACAAAAAAATAATTGTACTACAAAATTTAATTCAAAATTATATATTTAATTAGATTTACCTTGGAATCCCCTTTGAAATCTTTAATTCCTTCTTCCTGTTTCAAGATTTTAGACACGGTAGCCTTACTAATGGAAAATGCCTTACACACTTCCTTTCTTGTCATATTTGTTAAATCCGATAAAACTTGCTGCTTTGCATGAAGTGACAAGCGTTTAACTGATTTTACTTTATCCATAACAATTAATTAATTAACTTAGTTAATTACTAAAAATAATTCACAAATTGTTTATACAAATTCGCCCTCCAAATTATTTGAATTACGAGGTGTGACGGGGTGGAGAGATTTAGTTTCCGAATGAAAGGTTTTGCTGTACTTGATGTCAAGTAAACGAAAGGGTACGAATAGACATTACAATGAACATGCATAAAAGTTTTAAATATAAATTTAATTAGCACATCAATTCGAAACTTGTAAAAAATTAAATAAGCCTGCGAAATTGATGAAATTTCAAAATTAAAAAAAAAACAGCCAGAAAAAATATTGCAACTTTGGAATTCATACTCTTCTAAGTATTTTTTATTAGTCATTTATTTATTTCATTTATTAGTCATTAAAACGTATTTAACTTATCTCATATTTATTTCTCTTTTTTAAGTAATCAATCATTGTTACTCAATGTAATATGGTGTAAAATTTTTTTGGAAAGCACTGGTAGTGGACTCCAAATCGTCGTTTGAAGTCTTAGCAAAGACAAGAGCATACAATTCGTATTCTTTTTCATTTAATATGTGGACAATCTGTCCTCCACAAATTTACTGTTTTGTGAGTAAAGTTGACCAAATTTTTCTTATCTATAGCATGGGGGTAAAACAGAATTGGGACGCTCGATACTAATGAGCTGTTCGACTTTCAATTTTTATTCGACTGCTGTCATGATTCATGTCAATGAGAATACAAAATTTAAAAATGATATCATCTCCCCAACAAAAAATTAATTTATTGCAGTTAGTCTGAGGCTAAATTGCATATTGTATAAATTCTACACAGAATTCCCATACTATAATGTAACTAAAACTGTAACCCCCTACTTACTTCAGAATTTAAAATATGTGAATTTGCAAAAACTTTTTTAAATTATGAAAACAATAAGTTTAAAAAATGTAAATATCCAAAACATAATTAGCGGCCTCTTGGCAATGAAAATGTGTTTACCTTAATCCATTTGTATTGCATCGTGCCGACACTTTTAGACCACTGATCTTTTTTTAAACTCAATTCTCTCAAATTTCAAAAATCACTGATATCTTCTATTTCGACCATTGTGTACAACGTTTTTCATAAATTTCCATATCTCTATCAATCTCCTCACCTTTTGGCCATGCGACTAATTTTGTTGCTCATATTTTACTATCAATGCTCTCTCTCTCTTTTTCCAGGAACAACTCCTTGACCATTCGTCTATAGTCGTCATCTTTTAATAACCAATATCTCACAATTTGACAAATATGCTCTGGTTTTTCGATAATTCTCATCTTTCCATCAATGTTATCTCTAACGCTATATGTTCTTCCATAGGGCAACACAAAATTCTTCCCTAACGGTATAAGTTTTTCACAATTTACTAAATAAGATCCGAACCAGATCTAATTTTTTGTTTTACGTTTGGCATATAAAATAATGATTGTCTTCACCTCCTTCATGTTAATAACTGTACTGTTTGAACCATTTGTCAACATTGTATTCCCAAATTTTAAATAATTTTCATCCCTTGTGTACATATATATGCTATCAATTTTGGTTTTAATTAATGACAGCCACCGTAAATATTTGTCAATAGTCGAAGCCAAAGTTACTATGCGGAATTAATCTAAACTCTATGATAAAAATTTTTTTAAGTAAAACCAAAAATTAGTATCTTCTTTTTGTTACATTACCTTATATCTTACTCTTGTAATATAGAAATCTGGGTTTCCTGCAGGCAACCAGAGTTAAAAAATTAATTAAAAAAAAATGAGTTACTGGCTAACCTTATCAGTAAGTTTAGATAAATTCCTTATAGCAACCTTGGTTGAAGCCTTATTAATACCAGTATGTGTAATAATCCAGATTAGAACTGTAAATTAATTAACATTTCATGACTCAACAATATGATATAAATGATAGAAGCATAATTTTTTCTTAATTGAGGTATAAACATAAACCACCATTTATGTTTATATTGAAGTTGATATCTAGCGTCTTATTTGTCTCCATGAGCCTAAAGCTTTAACGCTAATTTCCAATTCACACTTTATTCATTATGTAGTAGAGAAGAATATACTGACGTTCATAATGAAAAATAAAACAAGGTTCGCTTTTCTGACTAATGTCTGTGTCAAAATTGAGCGTACTTGTGAATATTCAAATTCTTATTTTATTTTACCAAAGCGAACTAAAACCTCGGATTTTTGTGAATGTAATTTTTAATTAAATATTTGAATTGGGCTTATTGGAATATTTAATTAAAATATTTATTGTGAATGAAATTCTTAATTAAGTATTTAAATTTTTATATATTTATATAAAATATATTTATATATTATATATTATATTATATATAATATACAGTAAAGTTCGGTTATAGTGAATTTGTAGGGACCGGCAAAATTGCTTCAGTATAGCAGGAGTTCATTATATCCGTATAGTGAACGGACACTTCAATTTAATAATTGTTCATTATATCCAAATATTTCACTATAAATTCAGCTAAGCCGATTAAGAGAAGCACTCGGTAATGGGGATTTGCTTGAGACCATTTGATATGCGCAGAATTCAACTTTGGATAGTTACATCGGCGTTGGCGTTTTATNCAGCGTTGGCGTTTTATATTCTAAGAGTTTGATATTTGAATTTTAGCTAATTGCTTAAATGTATCCTAATTATATTTCAACACTATTATTAACTTACACCAGAAAATCTTTCGAAGTCTTCTTCAATTTTAGATTTTGATTTCAAAATAAGAGAATTGTAGAGTTTCCAATCTTATGTTTCTCACATAACGTGTGGCAAGGTGTGTTGGAAGACAGTGCAGCAATGATATCGAATTTATCGTTTAAGGACAACGCAGTGCGCTTTTGGCCTGATTTTGACATTGTGATTTAGTAATTTAGTTAGTAAACTAAAACTCACTCATAGGTCAACATGCAAGTCCGGTGCATAGATGGGCAGGCATAAAAGTATAAGGAACAGTAGTAGCAAATGATTTAATACGGAATTCAGACATATTTCACTATAACCGGACAAAATGACTCTCGGGACCGGTAGGTTTGGTTCACTAAGGCCAGAAGTTCAGTAAAGCCGATTTCATTATAGCAGGACTACTTAACACATAATCTCCCATTTGCTTAGCAGGGACCGGACAGTCTGATTTGCTATAACCGGAGTTCTATTATAGCCGGAGTCACTACAGCCAAACTTTACTGTATATATAATATATAAATATATATTATATATATATATATATATAATATATTATTATTATATATTATATATATATATATATAATATATAATATATTATTATTATATATTATATATATATATGAATTGGGCTTATTGGAATATTTGAATATTTATATATTTATATATTTATAATATAAATATTAAATATATATGAATATATATTATATGAATATCTATATATTTATTTTACAATAAATATTGGAATATTTATTGTGAATGTAATTCTTAATTAAATATTTGAATTTCTCTGAGGGTAATGAACTCTGCTGCGAATACGCAGACGGATAAATGTTCATCTCACAATGGTTTTTTTAGTTTCTAACCTTCGTATGCTGCAGATTTGAAAGTGTTGTTTATTCTTGTTGCGTTGAAATTAATGTCAATTATTGAGATATTATACATGTACATTATGAAGTTATCTGATCAATATAGTTCGGAATTTAAAAAAATTAGGGTTCTGGTTATAATAATTCGCAATATTGAAAAGCCAACTAAACACACACCATATTTATTTATGTGGAGGTCGTCAAATGAAAGTCGCAAGCTCATCTCAAGGTTGGAATTCCAAACAAACGTATCAGATCTTAAACAGAGCGTGCCAGTCTTCTTATAGTCAAGGCTGCACTCTCAAAGGAAAAAATAATCAGACCTATTTAGGTTGAAGTTGTCAAGAAAAATGATTGTTGTGTACTTTAATTATCCAATCTGTTGATCGGGGAGCTAATTCACTTATTCTTAACTATTATATCCATAACCAGTTATTGCTTTCTCAACCCTAAAACTACCAAGCCTTTGAATTTGACATGTTCTCATTCACATAATCTCTGCTATTGCACCTTAGCACAATACTTAGACAGAATGATGACAACACATTCATCCGTTAAAACATTGAAAATTTATAATTTTAATGAAACTTTAGAGAAAGGTTCATCAAGCAATGTGCCCAAAACCCAATATCCAAATGAGACACCTAGAACAGAAAATGGAAAATAATTGGAACTAAATAACACCTCTTTATTAGAACGAAAAGTTGGAATTTGACTATGAGTCATTCTTCACTAAATATGAAGAGAAATCTTTAATAATTATCACTACATTGCTAACACACAACACATTGTTCTGTTGTAAACTCAACAAAGTGGTACATCATTCATGTTTGAGAGGAGCATTTATATTATTACTTTTAAAACAAATTTGACATTTCATTTTTAAATTTTGTAAAAATTTGTATGACAATTTTTTAATTGCATCTAAATTTGTAGGATTATATACCTTTGTTTTGGTATACCAAGTGCTGGTTAATCTGGTTTAATTGGCAAAGTTATTTGGTTCTGTTAGTATTAAATAAAAGATATGTTAATGATAAACTAAACTTTCTATGATCAAAATTTTAGTCGAGTTGACAGGTAGTTCTCTTCAAGTTTGATGGTTCTGTCGNATGCACTAAGTTTGATGGTTCTGTCGTATCGACAATCAAACGGAATCAATTACCTTACTAATATTACTTGATATATGATCAGTTACTGCTTACTAGGGACGGTACAAATGTATCTTCCAGGGAATAGTGCTGAAATTAGAAAGACAGTAGTGAATGTAATGAAGTTTTAATAAAATTTAAAAGTAAAACGTCGAATGCGTTGTACGACGATTCTATAGACTTTACAATTAAATTACAAGGCATTGTTGAGTTTACAGCACTAGGCATGTGGTATAGGTGCTTGTAAGGTAACGATGGGTTGATGAATCACCTATGTATAGAGCTTAGTTTTCCGTTCCAATACATTGAACATAAGTTTATTTCCAATTGTTTAATTTACGGTCACTTATTTCCATATTGGTACTATAATATTATTGATGACAAAAATAAGTTGAGGTCCCATGGACGAAACAAGGAATTTTCTTTATGGTATTTCTGTTTGTATGTATGTTTTTCATAGGTTATATGTCAAATTTTATGGCATATGCAACTTTGACAATTTGGTAAAATCGACCCCTCAAAGTAATTTCTTTTAACAACTATTAGTTTCACGCTTGTAAAACTTAACAATGAAACGTATCTGTTTAATAAGGCGATAAACTATAATTCAACCTTCAAAAATTGGATAAATCTATTGTTTCCAGTGTTTGAATCAGTGTTTGAATCACTAGAATTTTGTTGCCAATCCTCGATCATTTACAAGGTTACACGTTCGATATGAATTAGAGAACTTTCTATCAAGATATGTTAGTTGTTATTTCGAAGGCATTCAAGCATCATCTACAAACGTATTTATTTTCTTCAAAAAGTCTCACAAACTAATTGGTTTAGATTTTTCCTTAGAATAATTCAGTTATCGTAGTTTTAACATCCTTCAGAAAAATTATTTGTAGAGATTGAAAAAAAGCACAAAAGTTAGAAACTCTCGAATTTTATTTTGGGATGTTGAACTTCATTTCCATCAAATTTTTTCATGTTACAGTTTTAGGTTTTAAAAAGCCCAAACTTTTTATTAAATTAGTCAAATTATAAATCAGCTGTCAAAATTTATATTACATATAGAACATATTGTATATATATTACAATCATTCAATAAGTACATTCTTGCAAAAGGTTTAGTACTTATTGCTCCAAATAGAGTAAGGTTCCTACACGAAAGTAGTCTTCGAATCATATTTGTGCGACGAGATATTGATCTAACAAGTTCTAATACGATAGCTTCTTGTTTATGTCGTGCTTCCGTCTTCTAATATTGCAAACCATTAAAAAATAAATAAATAATTGCCAGAGGTAGAACAATTACATTAAAATTGTAATTCAATTACCTATACATTGCTGTTATAAATTTGGTTCCATTACAAATACAATTCCCGGTTACTGTAATCAATTATTCAATTATGTAATCGATTACTAGTAATTGTAATTTGGTAATGTTGAATTACTTTGTTTCAATTTACAATGAAACTTTATTTTAATAATCCGAAGTGCTTAAATTAAATATTGCTCGTAATGAGTGCAGAGTTTTCAGTTTTACATTATAAAAATTTGAAATATAAATACAGTTAAATATATTAAGTGATCTAAACATTTAAATTCAACATGAGACCTCTAGGAATTTTTATTATTAAATAAGTAACAATTGAGAGTTCGATAAATAATTTGACAAATAATTTCAATTAAGCGATTTCAGGATATAGGGACGAAAGTTTGTTTGCAATAGATTAATACTTCTATAGACTTGGGAGATTGAAAAACCAATATTAGTTGGCTATCACAAAGAGTGGACATTTTTAGAATTGAAAATACCACTGTTCATTTACTTTTAGATTATTAATTCTTAATTATGTCAAAATAGACAGAAAATTTGTCATGTGTAATTGTCATCGTAATGTGATCACAAATTAACTTCAATTACTTCAATTATCTGAAATTCTCAACTTAGTACATAAATACTTCAACTATCATTACCATTACGTAATTTTTAATTGAAATTGATGTAATTAGCTAAAAGTAATATATGCTATTAGCTACCAATTAAGTAAGAACTTATAGAAACTGTAAACTTAGCGTGTAATATTGAGTTTTCACACTTGCCGTTATCACAACCCCCTTCCCCAATATCTTCCAGCTTTATTCCCTTGGGGAACAGATTTGGAAGCGATATCTATAAACAGTATTTGGGTCTTCTTACTGTGTTCTAAAACAAAGCCTATCAATCAGCAAATATCTTTTTATCTATCAGCAAATATCGTTTTATCTATCAGCAAATATCTTTTTATCTATCAGCTAAAAATTTATTTGCTTTAACAAAAACAAGTAGTAATTTGAACCGCTAAATAAAGTAAAAAAAGTTGGTTATGTTCTGGTTCTGGCAGAATTTTTTCGGCCAGTTTATGACGAGGCAAATTTGAATAAATATTCTGGTAGTTCTGTTCTGTCTAGAACACGGTGGCCGGTATAAAATTCTGTTCGGCAGTGGTGTACCCATTACTCTGACCCTGACGTTTCATTACTTTTTCGTAGTGGTTGGTCATGGAGTATCATTTCAATAGGAAATTGGTATTTTAAATGGTTCTCTACCGAATCTGGTGGAGAATCGCAACACTGTCGATGGTATAGGCATTGTGACTAGGAATAAAAACATACTTTCCTTTTAACATTTTACTGGATATAAATTGAAACCATCTGGTTGAAAACAAAAACGGAATCTAATTCCAAAAACGAAAAGGAAAGGAAACGCAAAGGAAACAAACAAAAATATTTTTTGAAAATTGTTTTCAAAATCAAGCTAGGTAATCGTATTACTTTATTCCGTACCAAATAATAGGTTTTCAATTTCCCAAGTTAGCAGGTTCGTTTGACTCAAATAAATGGTTCAATGACTCCAACATTCTCCTTGAGTTAGAGCCGCTAATTTGTTTTTGCCAAATAAAAAAAATGTAAAAAAGTAATTGTGTATTGGGATTTTATTTGAAGCACGTATCGTTTTGTGCAAAAATTAGAGGTATGTAACTCATAAGTTTGACTCACTGCCTCAGAATCACGACTTTGTGATACCGAATCTATGTGCAGGTAGCTTTAGGCTTGCTCAATTAAATTCCAGTACTTAGATTCTTACTGCTTCACAAATTATCATTGGAACCGAAATAATGTTTCAAATTACGGAAGAGAAAACATTTCAGATGTTGTTGTATTTTTAACAAATTAACGTGCTAGTGAATTGTTAAAACTTTATATTGCATTGAGAAACATATTTGAGTTTAAGCGTGTTACATTTCTGGGTGGAAAAATCGTATTTATAACTACAATAGAATTTTTTGTAAAAACTATAGCATTTGNATTACAATAGAATTTTTTGTAAAAACTATAGCATTTGTTAAATTTGGTATTGAGACTATGTGTTTGTAGCTTAAAATTGATTTTCAAGTTTTCTGAGTTGACTTATTTATTCAATTATTTTTTCAAACTAAATTAATTAGTAAAGGTACTAACAATAAATTTTCTTATGGCAAAACTAGTCCTGCTTATTTTTTTTTACAAAGATTTATAAACACTACTCCATATCACATATACAGTCTACGAGCTAAATTCAAGTGCAACTNTATGTAACTCATAAGTTTGACTCACTGCCTCAGAATCACGACTTTGTGATACCGAATCTATGTGCAGGTAGCTTAAGGCTTGCTCAATTAAATTCCAGTACTTAGATTCTTACTGCTTCACAAATTATCATTGGAATCGAAATAATGTTTCAAATTACGGAAGAGAAAACATTTCAGATGTTGTTGTATTCTTAACAAATTAACGTGCTAGTGAATTGTTAAAACTTTATATTGCATTGAGAAACATATTTGAGTTTAAGCGTGTTACATTTCTGGGTGGAAAAATCGTATTTATAACTACAATAGAATTTTTTGTAAAAACTATAGCATTTGTTAAATTCGGTATTGAGACTATGTGTTTGTAGCTTAAAATTGATTTTCAAGTTTTCTGAGTTGACTTATTTATTCAATTATTTTTTCAAACTAAATTAATTATTAAAGGTACTAACAATAAATTTTCTTATGGCAAAACTAGTCCTGCTTATTTTTTTTACAAAGATTTATAAACACTACTCCATATCACATATACAGTCTACGAGCTAAATTCAAGTGCAACTAATGTTTCCCCGTCTAATTTGGTTGTGAGACTTTTTGACGAAAATTTATCTATAGTGTTCTTCATCACATATACAAAACCTATTCGATATAAACCGGAACGACAATGTCATTTTTGAAGAGTAAACTGGTAAGATACATTTCCGCAGTTTGTAAGATATATTTTTTACAACACATTTCCGTAGTTTGTATTACCAGCATAGGGTGAAAAAATATTTACCAAGCTATTTAAGATCAAGATTTAATAATATTCTGTTTATCACCGGCATCAATCTCTGGCAATTCATAAAGAATAGATGTCGTCAAGGATACCAAAAAATGAACTTTTTACTCAGATAGTTCGATTTAATACTATCTATTTCTTGAAGAAAATGGCACTGAACAGGTATTTCTACAACATAAAAAGATATAAATTTAATTAAGGTTAACAAGATATTATAATCGAATGGAAATACTTAATCATGGTCGCCTTCGGGTTCAGCGTCAGCTTCTGCCTTTGATAATATACAGTCTTATTTCTTTCTCTACTCATTGAGATTTGCTTAAAGTTAATAGCATTTAAAGAGTAAGTGTGACCGTTATATTTGTATGTGGCACAATTTCAGGTTGCAAGGCGTAGTTCAGTAGTTAAGTGCTTAAAGACAACCCAAACAAACCAACCCTATTTCACTCATTAGTATAAAAACCTACTTATTTAAATAACGCTTTGTATTTCATTGTAGAATTTCTCTACTATCATGAAGAAAATTAGAACTATAAACTAAAACTTGCAAATTCTTTTGTCCTTTATGTGCCGGCTTGAATACAATAGTTGCGATTCAATTCGATATAATGCTACAACCTGAGAAAAAGTTTTTAAAGTGATTTACTTATTTATAGATTATATTAATAAATTACATATTTTATGATTCGCTAAGAACCCAATTAGTCGAATCAATTATATTTAAAATGCGACTAAATGCATTTGATCATTTTTCTATCCTAATTTGAAACTTCATATTAGAACAGAGTTGACAGAAAGACGAAAAGGACCTAAAGACTAAGAGTGCTTTTAACAGAAAGTCGGTTTCGTATGAAATATTTACAATGCAAATAAAGATTTTACTTGAAGTAACAAGAAGTAGAAAATTTTTTGAAAAATAAAGTCAAATATTACATAAAATTTTTAGGGGTGGGTAAAAATTTTCCAGCAATTATAGAAAGTATGGTTGAAGTAGAGAGTTCTACGAAAAACCACATAATTCTTTAGACATTTTTTGATGTGTAAAATTCATGTTTTATTTTTTGAAGCACTCTACAGTGATGTTTTTTTTAAATAATAGACATTTTAAATGTAAATAAAACACCATATTTCTTCATATAATAGGCCCATAAATCTTGTAATCTTGTAAGCTTGTAATCTACAAAATGTGGGTAATTCGATCAAATTCTGCACTGCTTAAATCTGCTTGTAATCTGCATGGAGGGTAATCTTTTGAAATTTTTTGAATTTTATTATTTAAATAAAGCAATTAAATAGGTAAGTCGACTGTTATAATACCCTAATGGTTAAAAGCACAATTTTACACAGTTTGGTTTTGTCTTTGATCAAATGCATTTGACACGGGATAATAATTCGATGTTAATCCATAAATATACTACAATATTCCCATCATGGTGATTGAGGTTTGTAACTGTTTATGAGGTTGTTATATCAAGTTCTTTATATAAGACCTAGGTAGAATTCCAATGATTTGGTATGTTTGAATTTGATCTACGATGATATGCTAGCCATCTAATTAAAAATATTCCATTTACTTTTCAATGCTTTTTTTTTTAAAACAATATCATTTAGTTTAAAAAAAAATTTGGATATCAACAAAAAGCGGACAATATATTTAACCGAGACACTTTCTATCAAAGGGCACGGGGCAAAGGCAAATTCTCACGTGTTCGCTAATTTGTCCAGCACTGTAGTTCTATTGTCANAAGCAATTAAATAGGTAAGTCGACTGTTATAATACCCTAATGGTTAAAAGCACAATTTTACACAGTTTGGTTTTATCTTTGATAAAATGCATTTGACACGGGATAATAATTCGCTGCTAATCCATAAATATACTACAATATTCCCATCATGGTGATTGAGGTTTGTAACTGTGTATGAGGTTATATCAAGTTCTTTATATAAGACCTAGGTAGANTCCCATCATGGTGATTGAGGTTTGTAACTGTGTATGAGGTTATATCAAGTTCTTTATATAAGACCTAGGTAGAATTCCAATGATTTGGTATGTTTGAATTTGATCTACGATGATATGCTAGCCATCTAATTAAAAATATTCCATTTACTTTTCAATGCTTTTTTTTTAAAACAATATCATTTAAGTTTAAAAAAAAAATTTGGATATCAACAAAAAGCGGACAATATATTTAACCGAGACACTTTATATCAAAGGGCACGGGGCAAAGGCAAATTCTCACGTGTTCGCTAATTTGTCCAGCACTGTAGTTCTATTGTCANCTATCAAAGGGCACGGGGCAAAGGCAAATTCTCACGTGTTCGCTAATTTGTCCAGCACTGTAGTTCTATTGTCAAAAAACATGGCCTTCATTTACTTACATTTTATAAAACCTAACTTGTAATTGTACTGCTATAAAGCACAGATGAGCAAAAAAGACTTGCAAAAAGAACTGGTGATAACTGGTGAACCATATAATCAGGGTTTTAAACGTTTTTTCTGAATCGGCTCTGTAGCACAATTCATAGTGCATTGTGTGCCGGAAACCTAAGACATGGGTCATGACTCGTATACCACCAGAGACAAAATTTTGGGTTAATCGCTGTTTCAAGCTTTGGCAGAGAACTTGTTCTCCTTCACGACCTAAACCTTCATTATCTAAGCACTTTTAAGATACATTTATGAATCAGGTTCAACTCGACTGTGTAGCTGAACCTGCATCTTGAATTCAACCTGTACCTTAAACTTGCTTAGCAATCCTGATAATATACTGCAGCATCTTCAATTAATTTTAAGAGACTAAATTAATTTTTTACCAATTCCAGACTTCACTTGTTTTAACCATTACTCTTATTGTATTGATTTGCACTCAATCGAATACACATAACGGAGACAATGAAAGACACAGATGTGGCGAAGAGAAACGGACTATAATGGCTTTGAAAGAATTGCTACTGCATACAGAAGAACGTGCAACCCGCGCAGAAAGAATGTTATATGAGTATATATCTGGGAATTCTGATCCTAATCATCAAGATAATATTTACGAAACCATTGCTTGTGAACATACGAATTCCTACATATCCTGCAACGAAAATCAAGTCATTGAAGTCACATATGCTAACTACGGTAGGAAAAACAATATCACATGCCCACATTCTTCAATCAAATCGCTGAATTGTCTTAGCTCAAACTCTATGGAAATCGTCAATTCAAAGTAAGCCAATGATAATATTTGTAATCAAAGGTGTTGTTAAATTAATTTGTTGACATTTTCCAGNGTCAATTCAAAGTAAGCCAATGATAATATTTGTAATCAAAGGTGTTGTTAAATTAATTTGTTGACATTTTCCAGGTGCAATGGTGTTCGTTCATGCAGCGTTTTAGCATCAAACTCTTTATTTGGCGATCCATGTGTGTATACATTTAAATACCTGCAAGTCAATTATAAATGTAACCAAGCTGCTTGAGAAACAAACTAATCATCAACTGAATTGAGAATAGTAAGACGATTTATGCGATGTTTTTAATTTCTGCTAACCAGTATAGGAATTGTGGATTCTAATAAAATTTATTAACAAATCATTAATTTCGCATCTGTTTATAAGGAATGTTCTGGTGAAATTGAATATGTCCTTTATTAACCTGGGACTGCGGAGTTTTAGTTTATGGTATTGTTAGGTCTGTCAGTTTGTTTTGATTTTGCAGGCTCTTCGAAACCAATTGTTCTTATATGAAACTATTATTTTGATTTTACTTTTATACGACTGTCCAGAAGTGCCGCCGAAATGTTACTAGCATTACATATCTCTGGGAACTATTCATCTAATGACTAAAGCCCGGATTTTATGTTGTTAAAAAATGCCGATTTATGTACATAAATATGTCCCGAAGTCGTTGAAATGTGTGCCAAAATATGTACTTAAAATTTGAACAATTGGTACCAAAATATCATTTTTTTGTCAAAACTATCCAAATTTACTACAGAACATAATTGTTTCATTTTTTGTAAAAATACAGTTCGAAACATTATTAGACTTACGGAAATTACTTTACTACAATAATCTTTCCTACAATTCACTGAGTCCCCACAGTTTCAGAATTATTATATTCGATAATTCGCTTTCCAATAGATTGTTTTTGAATTTTTGTCTACTTTCAAACTTTCTTTTGAAAAAAAATTTTCCCAAAAAAACACTATCTCACAAAAATAAATGAAGGAAACTATTAGACGGACGTTTCCTGGTAAGGACCATAGGCCAAAAGTAATGTTTAACTGGTCATATAAAATAATAATAATAGTTTAATAAACATCGCAGACTACTCGATTAAATCATGAATATCGTATTCAGAATTTTAACCTATCCACATTTAAGGAGGACCGATTCAGAAGGACGCAACCTGTTTCTGAGTTGCTCTTATAGTTGTCATGTTGGTTCCTTTCTAAAATTTTTTAATTATGTCCTAGCATCGTCAAAAGCATGAAAATTATTTGCTATGATAGGAATATTTATGTGGAATATGTGCAATAAATCAAAAATATGTAATATGTACCAAAAGCTGAAAATATGTAAAAATATGTAGTATCAAACTCTAGATTTCAACTCAGAAAGGTCAAACTCGGAAANGTCAATTCAAAGTAAGCCAATGATAATATTTGTAATCAAAGGTGTTGTTAAATTAATTTGTTGACATTTTCCAGATGCAATGGTGTTCGTTCATGCAGCGTTTTAGCATCAAACTCTTTATTTGGCGATCCATGTGTGTATACATTTAAATACCTGCAAGTCAGTTATAAATGTAACCAAGCTGCTTGAGAAACAAACTAATCATCAACTGAATTGAGAATAGTAAGACGATTTATGCGATGTTTTTAATTTCTGCTAACCAGTATAGGAATTGTGGATTCTAATAAAATTTATTAACAAATCATTAATTTCGCATCTGTTTATAAGGAATGTTCTGGTGAAATTGAATATGTCCTTTATTAACCTGGGACTGCGGAGTTTTAGTTTATGGTATTGTTAGGTCTGTCAGTTTGTTTTGATTTTGCAGGCTCTTCGAAACCAATTGTTCTTATATGAAACTATTATTTTGATTTTACTTTTATACGACTGTCCAGAAGTGCCGCCGAAATGTTACTAGCATTACATATCTCTGGGAACTGTTCATCTAATGACTAAAGCCCGGATTTTATGTTGTTAAAAATGCCGATTTATGTACATAAATATGTCCCGTAGTCGTTGAAATGTGTGCCAAAATATGTACTTAAAATATGAACAATTGGTACCAAAATATCATTTTTTTTGTCAAAACTATCCAAATTTACTACAGAACATAATTGTTTCATTTTTTGTAAAAATACAGTTCGAAACATTATTAGACTTACGGAAATTACTTTACTACAATAATCTTTCCTACAATTCACTGAGTCCCCACAATTTCAGAATTATTATATTCGATAATTCGCTTTCCAATAGATTGTTTTTGAATTTTTGTCTACTTTTCAACTTTCTTTTGAAAAAAAATTTTCCCAAAAAAACACTTTACCTCACAAAAATAAATGAAGGAAACTATTAGACGGAAGTTTCCTGGTAAGGACCATAGGCCAAAAGTAATGTTTAACTGGTTATATAAAATAATAATAATAGTTTAATAAACATCGCAGACTACTCGATTAAATCATGAATATCGTATTCAGAATTTTAACCTATCCACATTTAAGGAGGACCGATTCAGAAGGACGCAACCTGTTTCTGAGTTGCTCTTATAGTTGTCATGTTGGTTNTTTTAACCTATCCACATTTAAGGAGGACCGATTCAGAAGGACGCAACCTGTTTCTGAGTTGCTCTTATAGTTGTCATGTTGGTTCCTTTCTAAAATTTTTTAATTATGTCCTAGCATCGTCAAAAGCATGAAAATTATTTGCTATGATAGGAATATTTATGTGGAATATGTGCAATAAATCAAAAATATGTTAATATGTACCAAAAGCTGAAAATATGTAAAAATATGTAGTATCAAACTCTAGATTTCAACTCAGAAAGGTCAAACTCGGAAAGTTCCGAACTTTGAGATGAATCAGATTAAGCAAGAAAAATATTTAAATATGTAAAAATCCGGGGCTTACTAATGACCAATGGGGCAAGTCAGCGATTCAAATTTGGTGTCTCAGACGACTCTAGCCTCTCAGAGACAGAGAGTGCATATACGTATAATACGTATAATACCATTTGCAATACATCGTCGGAAAATACAATAGTATCACTTCTATATTTTGAATTTTTCAAGTTTTTTCACACTAACAAACTGAAGCAGAGTTTAATTTGCATGTTATATGGATAATTTTTATTTATTCTGAATTGATTTTATTTGGGTCGCATCTCCGTTTAAAGTTTTCTATTACTGTACATTCTGATGTACTTTGGAGTCATTTACTTTAGTCTTTCAAGAACATTTCAACGATTATAAAGTTTAGGATAAGACTATCAAACTCATGGTAATTCGTTGTCAACAAAACCAGGTATGGTGTTGGATTTAGATAAACTTAATTTTGAATCATATTAGTAGAAATTCTAAAATAGGTACTGCATGTTTCAGGTCTAATAATTGTTCCATAAAGTTGGTAAAGTTTTTTTTTTTGGAAAAAAGTACTACACATATATCACGATGTATTTAATGGTATTATGCTATTTTTCTGAAATTACAGTACTTTTCACTAAAAAATACTAGAAGTGCTATACTGTATTATAACGTATTATACATATTTCTCACCACTGGAGGTATTAGAAAGTATTTTATGTATTATACGTATTTTTCCCAAAAATACGGCATTTTTCCACTCTCTGCTCAGAGAAGTATTCGAATTTTCGTTTCCTTAAACTGAAAATCAACGTAAAAGCCACGAGGACGTTTTATCCGAACAAATTTTAATTCCATTTACCGTACTCTCTAAAAATAGTATAAATTGTAAAAATTGTGACAAAGATTTCCTACGAAAATCAAAAAACTGGTGGGATTGTTACTTTCCACNAAATTTCCTACGAAAATCAAAAAACTGGTGGGATTGTTACTTTCCACAACAAGTTTACGGTTCATATACACGACATTGCGCACTTGTCGGAAACTTGTTGTGCGTAAACTTCGCACACCACTCCCTAAACTGTTTCACTATCACTCAAAATATTCACAATAAATTGGCTCNAATGACCAATGGGGCAAGTCAGCGATTCAAATTTGGTGTCTCAGACGACTCTAGCCTCTCAGAGACAGAGAGTGAATATACGTATAATACGTATAATACCATTTGCAATACATCGTCGGAAAATACAATAGTATCACTTCTATATTTTGAATTTTTCAAGTTTTTTCACACTGACAAACTGAAGCAGAGTTTAATTTGCATGTTATATGGATAATTTTTNTTTTTTCACACTGACAAACTGAAGCAGAGTTTAATTTGCATGTTATATGGATAATTTTTATTTTATTTGGGTCGCATCTCCGTTTAAAGTTTTCTATTACTGTACATTCTGATGTACTTTGGAGTCATTTACTTTAGTCTTTCAATAACATTTCAACGATTATAAAGTTTAAGATAAGACTATCAAACTCATGGTAATTCGTTGTCAACAAAACAAGGTATGGTGTTGGATTTAGATAAACTTAATTTTGAATCATATTAGTAGAAATTCTAAAATAGGTATTGCATGTTTCAGGTCTAATAATTGTTCCATAAAGTTGGTAAAGTTTTTTTTTTTGGAAAAAAGTTCTACACGTATATCACGATGTATTTAATGGTATTATGCTATTTTTCTGAAATTACAGTACTTTTCACTAAAAAATACTAGAAGTGCTATACTGTATTATAACGTATTATACACATTTCTCACCACTGGAGGTATTAGAAAGTATTTTATGTATTATACGTATTTTTCCCAAAAATACGGCATTTTTACACTCTCTGCTCAGAGAAGTATTCGAATTTTCGTTTCCTTAAACTGAAAATCAACGTAAAAGCCACGAGGACGTTTTATCCGAACAAATTTTAATTCCATTTACCGTACTCTCTAAAAATAGTATAAATTGTAAAAATTGTGACAAAGATTTCCTACGAAAATCAAAAAACTGGTGGGATTGTTACTTTCCACAACAAGTTTACGGTTCATATACACGACATTGCGCACTTGTCGGAAACTTGTGCGTAAACTTCGCACACCACTCCCTAAACTGTTTCACTATCACTCAAAATATTCACAATAAATTGGCTCNCTTGTGCGTAAACTTCGCACACCACTCCCTAAACTGTTTCACTATCACTCAAAATATTCACAATAAATTGGCTCACGTTTTCCACTATAGATAAAGTAGATAAACAGAGAGCGAAATTTGTTGGGACATACTGGATTATACAAATACTTTGGTCACTTACACCATTTACTAAAATTCATCTATATCTTACTGTGACTAATCAGGAACCTGCACAAATAAAAGTGCACATGAAGAACTGGCAACAATTGGTTGTAATTGACAGTGAAAGATTTCCAAGTTCAGCACAACGTCTAAATATATTTCATTACTTATTAGCCACTCCATTTAGATCGTTTATTATACAGCATGAACCTTAATGTGGTTACGCTATTTAAAACGGAATAACATTTGACAGGAGTGACCGATTTTNGTTACGCTATTTAAAACGGAATAACATTTGACAGGAGTGACCGATTTTTGTTATTTATGGGTTTACTTCGAGGATAGATAGAAGAAATATCCTAATTTTATTTAGTTTTAATTAGTTAATTGCTGACACGTAAAAAGATATTTTGAGAAATGAAGTGAACAAGAAATCAAAAACAGGACTTGTCAAACGTGATGTAGTTTTTTCAACATCAAAACAAAAAATTTTTTAAGAAAAAAAATTTTTCCAGCTTACGTGAATGCTGCAAATTTGTTCGGATAAGTGATAGTTTGGATTAAATATTGTTGCCCAACTTTAGCAAGCGACATATTGCATTCGACGTGCTAAGTTCTTGTTCACACTGGTATGCTCCCCCTTAAGTTTAAATTAGACAGATTTTGCAAAAGTGAGTAAGACATTAACATAAGACGCAGGGTAACGGGAGCTACGTTAACGTCATAACCAGAAGTGTATAGTTTTTGCAAACTGCACTTTTAGACGTAAGTATTGCTATTGCGGGTAGTCGTTTTTGCAAAACCGCAGGTACGGTTACCCGGCCCGCCAAAACCTTGTAACCGTGGTTTTTACGCGGGTGCTCGCCACTCTCTACCCGCTTAATTTGCCGGTTAGTGATTCGGTGAAGAATTTTTATTGCACCCAATCTGAACGTTTTACAATTGTTAATAAATTCCAAACATGTTTAATCTTGTTTAATAGTGAATTAGATCAAAAGTTTTATTATTAATTTTTGATTAGAAATTTATTGCCATAAAGCAGGTAGAGGTGGTTTAGAATTTTCGGTAATATTTAGACATCTATTCGAAGTCTTCCGGAACATGCCGAATATGCTATATATTTCCGAACATTTTATGGTTTTACACTTACCTAGTCTTTCTGTGAAGATTAAGCAAGTAAATTCAAACACCATACACATGGAGTGTTATTCAACATTCTAAGACTGATATATTTCATTTTTCCATCCCTAACTCTTGCATGCATTACATAAACCTTTATCAAACACAAAGCTGCCATTCCATTGGATTTGACACGCTCTTCATTTTATCTCTGATTTTACACGCTAGTACGATACTTTTACAGAATGAAAAGTATATATTTATTGATGAAAACAATGAAAGGTTTGAATTTTATGAAAGTGGTAAAAAAATGATGGTATGGGAAATGTCATCTTCGTTCAGGATATTGGTTTGTTTTTGTTCTATTTAATTGGCGAATAGTGCGGCAGATTCAAACCTCTACATTTAAAAAAATTGTAAATTCAAAAACTTTTTTTAATTTTTACTCCCCGTGAAAGTTTTATTTAGTCAAAATTTTAGTCCGCTTTTGACGAGATAGCGTGTGTATGTTGGGTTTCTGTCGTTTTTTCCATCGATTCTTTACAATTTTTTCAAAAAATCGTTAAGGTCGTAGATTGGCATTTTTTTCGCTCAGCTCAGCTCAATTTTTTTTATATTTTTTATTATTAATCTCTTCACTATGTTGACAATTTTCGCGCTGTTTTCTTACTTCATTTCAAACAGATATTCTACAAAATAAATAAAAATTATTTTTGTGTAAATTTATTTCTTGAGTATTTCTGTGCGCAAAATCATCGCATTATTACTAATTTTTGTCCCATTTTTTACAAAAAAATTTTTTTTTTCATACACCGAATTTCACGAATNCTCTTCACTATGTTGACAATTTTCGCGCTGTTTTCTTACTTCATTTCAAACAGATATTCTACAAAATAAATAAAAAATATTTTTGTGTAAATTTATTTCTTGAGTATTTCTGTGCGCAAAATCATCGCATTATTACTAATTTTTGTCCCATTTTTTACAAAAAATTTTTTTTTTCATACACCGAATTTCACGAATTTTTTTCACGCCGAAATTTTTAAATTTACAGAAAATGGAATCAGATCTGGAGATAGATACATATTTGATTGACTTGGATTCGGTTAAGGAAGAGGATTTGTTGACGGACGAGGTCGTCCTGTCTCCGGAGTGAACGGAAGAGGTCGAAGTGTTACGAGAGTTGGGTCCAGCGGGAGAGCTGGAAGAACTACTTAAGAAGCCAAATCCACCTCCGGCTCATATCCAATTCAAAAGCATATTGCCCTCGGACGTTTTCGTTCCATTTTCTCATTATCGTTCCAATTTTTGTAGAGGACCCCGTCATGTGTCCCCGTGTAGGATTGAGCCCCAAAAAAATTCCGCCGAGTCACACCGGTAGCGGAAAAAATCAAAAAGTTCGAAGAACCGCTTCTACGCGGCGCCGTCGTCATACTCCGATGGCGCAGAGAGTCGGTTCTGCCCCGACAGTTTTGGTTTGGGATGTTCCTCCAGTTGGATCGGTCGCAAATACGACAAGATTTTCGGTTCCGCCAGCTGCATCTTTTACATCGTCAGCAGCAATTCCCAGCCACATGGTTTTCCGAAACGTTGGGGAACCTTCAAACTCTCAGTATATCATTCGAGCATTTCGGAATTCTCCGAAGAATGAAATAGGAAGACCGGCAAATCCACCGCCGGTCAGACGTGCTGCGCGGCAAGAACCAGTGTGGGAGTTGCGCCCATGATCACCATCACCGGTCAAGCGGACCGAAATCGCTCCACCGCCAATCGTTTCTTAGCCAATCACATCACCGGCAATTCCACCGCTTTTTCCACGTCAGTAGCCGAATGAGGATCCCAAAATCGCATATTTACACTTTTGAGGGAAGGCCTGTCTGTTTCCGTTGTCAGCAGGCCGGACACACGCATGGCGATCTGGCTTTCCATCCAGATCACATTCCACGGATTAGAAAACCCCGTTCATTTCTTTGAACTCTCCGTTAAAACCCTTGAATTCCCCGTTAAAGTCCTTGATTTTTATGTAATTTAAAGTAAATCAGTTTGATTTTTATAAATTTGTATCCTTTAGTTATATTATCTTTTGTTATTATATTCGAAATTTTTTATTACCATTGTGAGTTCACAATGTTTCCGAGAGGGGGTAATGTGGGTGATGTATCTTCTTTCCCGGGAAGATTCGAGAAAGTTGTTTGTGGCGTGGTTTGTATATAGTCTGGCCTGGAGGCCAGACCATTCAAACTCAAGACCTGGATCAGAACGGTCATCCTCTCTCTCCTCTCTTAAATTTTTTGTTAAATTACTTTTATAATTTATTTAATTGTTTAACTATTTCTTGTGTGTGTTTAATTAAACAGTATTCTCTGTGATTGCTGGATTGGTTATTTGATGTCATACATTTATCCACTCTTCATCTGGAACTCATACGCCACAATGGTGAAACTCGTACACAAGAATAAAAATTTCAAAAAATTTGAAAACTCACTTGGATCCCGCGAGGCAACCGACATCAGACCATGAATTCAATAGGAGGAAACGTTTAAAAGCCATTGCTTTACCTGTTGAAGATTTTCACCTCATCAAGGCGTGAGAGCTGGAAAATTTTTCCAACTTTGTCCATGTTGCCTTAACTCAACTAGTGTACTCCATAACTCAGACACTCATGATTGAGTCCCAGGGTTTTTGGTAATCGGGAGTCATTTGATAACTGACTCTTTCGTGTTTGGGAGTCATGACTCTTGTCTAACATACGTAAATGAGCATTTCGGACTTATTTTCCATATTTTTCTCACATACTTTCCTTGTAAATGAATAAAAAGTTTTCAATGCAGATTGTTCTACCGGATTTTCCATATTTACATAAAACAATTGAAATCAATTGTTTCTAGATAGATTTTATTTGTATCACCAGAATTCATCAATTTAGCAATTCAGATTCGGGTTTTGCTGGATTTATTTTATAGGACATCTTTACAAAGCAAGTATTCATCAGCGGTAAATTTTAGTAAGAGAAAAAAACGTCCGCTTATTTTATCACTCCATTACACTTGCCCATTTGTTAGGAGGCAATGGGCTGATACTTAGGGTTGATTACAATCAGCGGACGGTAATTTACTTTGACAACAATTAATCAGGATTATGAAATACTTCAAATTTGAATCTGAAATACAAGATATACGAAGTTTTACCTGACTCAAAATGTGTTCGATGAGTTTTTAGTGTTTTGGTCACTTTCAAATAAAAGTAAGTATCAAAGCAAAAATTTACAGATTGATAAACAACCAGCAGCGGTGCAAATATCTGACTTTATAAATTTTGAATTTTTTGTGATTTCATTACACGGGAAATTAGCCTTTTTATTCGGACGCACTGTATATTGATTTATGTCGATAGTTGAACTTGTAAAGACGACTATGTAAACTACAGTTTGTTCAGATGGATTTTGTGTCACGTTTGAAAGCTCCTATAGGCTTACTCAATTGCCATCCACATCAACGGTGTATGGATTAACGTTGCACAACGGTTCCTCGATCCGCTTTTCCGCATCGAAGTTCAAAATGCAGTTCAGGATGCATGCACAGTTCAGGACTATCACGAAGTAAGAAAAGCTTAGCATATTTAAAATAAATTATAATTTCTGTACTCAATGTAAATTTTGTATTATAGCAAACAGGTTCGCTACAGGATAATTCCAAATATAAAACAGTAAGGTTTTACGCGTAACAATTAAAATAGTAAGTTTTATTGTCTATATCTCATCCATTCAAATAAGTGTTTCAATTCAACCTTGAATTATTGAAATTCATAATAAATTCTGGTAACTACAGTGGACCTCGTCTAAATGGAACTTGTAGGGATCTGGAAATTCGGTTCATAACAGCGGACATTCATTATAGCCAAATAATGAACAAATATTAAATTTAAAGTTATACTCATAACATCCAATGTTTTTAGTTTGTTTGGGTCAATTATTTCCTTTTTTCTTAGAGTCTTCTACCTCATTACCCAAATGAATTATGAATTTACTTGAGCAGAAGGAACATCAATAAAACATTGCAGAATTTAGAATGTACCTTGAAGTGCAAAAGTCTCTGTACATGAAGGAAATGAGTTCGATGTGAGTTATAATGGAATAAGATAGGGGGTTTCCAACCCCCTAATTGTTTATGCATATCTTTTTCAACTAAAACTTTCTCTATGCATAGAGACTTCTGCGCTCGAATGTACAACAAAAGTTGTAAAAATTGAAATTTTTTTCTTTCAACTTTTTAAAACGCAAACACAAAGCATGAACTAAATAAAGTAATACAACATTTTTAGTTTGTCTGGTTGTTGTCGGAACAACAACCAAACAGCACTCGGAAAAAGTATACATTGATTCTCTCTTCTTTCTCACGACAATTCCCGTGAGAGAGCACGGAAAAAGCAAAGTATACAACAGGCATTAGAGTGCGTTGTCTAACAGAATGTAGGAGTCCAACTTGAATTATGGTTTAAAGTTTATTTTAGGTTCGATAAAAAACGAAAAAAAAAAATAGATAAATACAGTCATTTCAAAAAATTAACACATGCAGTAAAGCAAAATGCAAAATTTTAAAAATTTATAAACTACACAAATAAATAATTACGTATTTAAATACAAATTCATATTTAATTCAAACATCGAAAGTCTTAAAACCTGGATGAGAATTGTTTNTAACAGAATGTAGGAGTCCAACTTGAATTATGGTTTAAAGTTTATTTTAGGTTCGATAAAAAACGAAAAAAAAAATAGATAAATACAGTCATTTCAAAAAATTAACACATGCAGTAAAGCAAAATGCAAAATTTTTAAAATTTATAAACTACACAAATAAATAATTACGTATTTAAATACAAATTCATATTTAATTCTAACATCGAAAGTCTTAAACCCTGGATGAGAATTGTTCCAATTCTTTATAGAATTTTGTGATTAAATGTGTTTTTGCGTGTGAGAATAAATCCTGCCTGTGACCTATGAATAAGACAAAAAAAAATTGGATAAAAAGTTATATCGGTGGGCTGAGTCACTGCGAATAATTATATTACCGCGAATGGTAGTGCGTTCTATGCGATAATTTGTTGGAAATATGTGTTGCTCCATTGATTATATTTCCAGATGCAGATAAACAGATTGATGTGGTAGTGTTCTACGAATACAACAAAATTGGTAAAAGTTAAATTCGTATGCTACAGGATAAAAATAAGTTGATAATTTAATTGTCTCAACAACGTAAAATATCTAACCATGGATGGTAAAGTGTTCCATGGATTGAGTTGGTGGAAATTCGACGTGCGGTGCTGTGTTAGTCACATTTTCAAATTCAGACAGAGAAAAATTGTCTTGCTTGTGTCCTAAACGACAAATGAAATTAAAAAGTCAAATGTCTGTTTCAACGTGAAAATATGTTTAAAAAAAATTTAATCATGACTTTAAGAAAGTTTGAAATCTTAAGTTGTTTAAGCTTAAATTGCTTAAAACTATCTAAATATTCAAATCAAAATACCTCACCTAGTATTGTATTGGTTTAGTATTAGTACTGTTATCTGTGTGGGGTGTAAATTGGATCCTTCCCTTGTTAACATATCCAAAGTCAGTCGGATCATTTCCTGTAATTGGTACATTTACTTACGTAAAATAAAAATAAAATAAGACGAAATATGATTATGTGAATAATGAGGGGGGTTATTTTGATAATGAACTGCAGTTGCCAATAATTCTTACGGGAAATATTGTCTTCCATCGANAATTGCTTAAAACTATCTAAATATTCAAAT
The DNA here is from genome assembly GCA_002738285.1 of Holacanthella duospinosa. Taxonomy (NCBI): domain Eukaryota; kingdom Metazoa; phylum Arthropoda; class Collembola; order Poduromorpha; family Neanuridae; genus Holacanthella; species Holacanthella duospinosa. The sequence goes on along the minus strand of NIPM01000436.1, from coordinate 65,092 downwards.
CAAAATACCTCACCTAGTATTGTATTGGTTTAGTATTAGTACTGTTATCTGTGTGGGGTGTAAATTGGATCCTTCCCTTGTTAACATATCCAAAGTCAGTCGGATCATTTCCTGTAATTGGTACATTTACTTAGGTAAAATAAAAATAAAATAAGACGNAATTGCTTAAAACTATCTAAATATTCAAATCAAAATACCTCACCTAGTATTGTATTGGTTTAGTATTAGTACTGTTATCTGTGTGGGGTGTAAATTGGATCCTTCCCTTGTTAACATATCCAAAGTCAGTCGGATCATTTCCTGTAATTGGTACATTTACTTAGGTAAAATAAAAATAAAATAAGACGAAATATGATTATGTGGATAATGAGGGGGGTTATTTTGATAATGAACTGCAGTTGCCAATAATTCTTACGGGAAATATTGTCTTCCATCGAAATGTGTTGTTGTTCCAAATATTTTCCAAAACAATATTTTATTCTCACGATTATAAAGAGTACACATGCAAAAAGTTCACTAATGCGCAACTTATCTCGTGCTAGATTAAATTGTTAGAATAGACAGTCCAAATACAACCCTATCTTATTTTAAGGATTGTGCCATTGAAATGGTAATGGATTAGTGTGAAAATTTGTATAAGTATCTGTTATAAGTCAGAATGATGTCTTATTCAGAGATGCAACCATATCCAGTAAACGGGAAAAAAATTAGAAGGTTTTCGGATAAGTTTCTCGTAGCTTTGTTAGCAGGATTTGTCAGGGCCACCCAGCAAAATATAAGAACCATTCTTTTCAGATGCGATAACAAAATATTCAAATTGCATAGGATATTGAATAACCCAATTCAATTTAATTTTTATATATTTAGTATTCGCCAACGGTATAGTTCAGAGGAATTTGTCACTCACAAACCAGGAAATACTTGCACCATGGAGCTAGCAAATAACTATTAACTTAAGTTTTTACTGACATCAAACTTAAATTAACCTAAAAACAAATCTGATGTTTAGTATCCGGTTTCTACGCCAGCTAAAAGACCTTGTTCTAGTGAGAAAATATTTCGCAAGGAAGTAACTTTTCCAGAATTGACTTCTGAACTCCAGAGGTCACCAATGCTAACATTACAGGATCAGTTTAATTCGGCGGAAAGATGGATAATAATGCATCTAAAAATGGTTAGATGCGGCCAACCTTGCAACATCCTTGACTTCTGACTTGTAGAGATCACTTAAGCTAGCATGATGAAGTCAGACAAAACTGTAGAAATCGTCTCAAATTCGCCAGACAGATAGATAATATCTAGCGAATAATGCGCAAATGAGAATAACCTTGCAACAATTAACTTTTGACATTCAGATGTCTTCAAAGTTGCTTTAACGGGGACAGACGACCTGGTACCTGGTAGTCAATTGTCAAATTTGGCAGGAAAATAGGTAACTTGCCAGTGAAGAAAGATTAACTGAGTAACTAACTTGATTGGTGTTTGCCTACCAAATTTAAGAATATTACACTCGTTTTCTGCGCCCGGAATGTTTACTTTTGTAACCTCTGAAAGTTATACTTTACCAAACCNACACTCGTTTTCTGCGCCCGGAATGTTTACTTTTGTAACCTCTGAAAGTTATACTTTACCAAACCTCTGAAAGTAGGATTGGGATGTATGCAAAGCTTTTACAATACTACTAATACGTCAAATATTAATATATTTTAAGTAAATTAACTAGATAACAATAAATTGATAGGGCGAAAGCTAAGTCAAACAAATAAATAAATTCAAATTCAATTCAAATTCTTGTAAAGCTGTTCCTATTTGTAGTATAGATAAATAAACATCTATTTTTCTGCCGAATTTAAGACAATTCCCATCAAGTGTCTTTGTCCCCGTACTGCTAGATTTGATGACATATTGACGTAAGGGGTCAATTCTTAGATGTCAAAGGTAAAAGGTGGTAATCTTACTCCCCACTTCAACATTGTTTGGCCAAGACTATTTAACTTGCTGGTGAATTTGAGACGTTTTCCCAGGTTAACTTTGGCCCCTTAATGTTAGGTTTGGTTACCTTTAGTGGTCAGCTGTCAAATTCTGAAGGAGTACTTCCATGCAATAATTTACTCACGAGGACAAAATCTTTTAGTTGGTATATATTTTAATGTCAAATTTCAGGTTAGTTTTTCTGTCTATCATTGTCCAGCATTATTGCAGTTGCTGAATTTCTGACAATTGAAAGAGAGTATCCACAACNGTTTTTCTGTCTATCATTGTCCAGCATTATTGCAGTTGCTGAATTTCTGACAATTGAAAGAGAGTATCCACAACTAATCATATTTCACATACTCTAAAATTAGTTGTAATTTTTCTATTTCATTTTGCATATTTTGTCTTTTATTTTGAATTTTGTCAGCATATTTTTGTAAATAAGTGATGCTTTTATCGGAATGTTCCCTTATGCTCCAATTACAGTATGCAACTACTTNGGCATATTTTTGTAAATAAGTGATGCTTTTATCGGAATGTTCCCTTATGCTCCAATTACAGTATGCAACTACTTCCCCAAGATTTGATGATATCTTCGGATGAAAGTCTCATCTAAAAACTTTTTAAAATTTGAAAAAAATATTAATCTAAATAATTATCAGAGGATAACAGCAATAGCTTACAAGACCCTGAAAAAATAAACTTTCAACAAATTCCTTAAAATCCGGCAGTTGACAGCTTTGCGAGAATATTGAACACTTCACGGGCAGTATTTATCCCTTGTATATTTGGAAATGTATTTAGTATCTACCTAGAGTTACTGCTTGGTTGTTAGAGACTAATATATTCAATATTTATTTGGGAACTCAAATATTTTAAGGACAGTTAGAAGAGCGAAAGGAAGTTGGCAAAGGGGAGTTCAGTACGCATATAATTGTCGAATGAGAATGCAAACGTCAAAATTTCACTCACTTTCCTCCTTGTACTTCACTACTTTTATACCCACCGTTTACAGTCCCCCAACACTTTCCTCCATCTTCCACACATTTCCATCTCTTCAACCATTTTCACCCGAGCACTTCCCCAATCTTATATCTACCCTGTATCATACCTCAACACTTTTGCGTATCTTCCGTACTTTTTCCCAACTTCACCCAGTTTTGTTAAGCAAACCATTTTTGAGTCGGGGTGAAGATGAACTTTGGGACGGCTGGACAGGACAAATTCATAATGTGTTTGCAACATAACAAATCTGCAAGCAAAGGTAGACAGTATTTTTCTTGTGCTTTTCTTTTATGTATTTTAATTTTTGCATGACCATGGAATAATGGCATATGAACTTTTTGAGGTTTGCCAGTTTGACATTTTGATGCGAACCACGATTCATATTTAAATGATTCAACAAGGAAATCGATTTCATTGATGTAATAACAAACTGTTATTTGACCTTCATAAAAGATAGTCGTCTTTTGTTCCCAGTGTTTTAAAAGTAATTCCTTTTGTAACAATGCACCGTTTGAACAACTTTCGAATGTTTGTGCTAATAAATCATAACTTTCATGGACACGTCTTTGATATAAATTGATCAACTTTCTAACACGTTATGCTAGTAGTTTTTTTGAAGGTATTCAAATATAACTATTTAGTTTCGCAAAAAAGTCTCGCTACCAAATTGGTTTGGATAGAAATATAAAATTCCTTTAACGTTAACCCAGTGCAATAAAAAAAATTTTTTTAACTAAAAAGTTGAGAGATGTTATAACTCGGAATTACGTGGTCGGACTTCATATATCATTAGAAGAGTGTTCCTGTTGGAGACGGAGTTCCTATAGAGAAGGTAATCACTACAGGGATAGTACTCTTAGAGCAGACCAGTTCCTACAGTAAAGTAACATCATCTCCCTAAGTTAGGTATAGTCTTGGTGAGACATTACCCAAGAACCAAGAACACAAGTAACTGTCTTGTCCCGTAGGTAGAAGAGGCCCCTAACAGTTAGGCACTAGAGTACAGAACTCTAGGTTGAAGAGTATCCCGCCCTGTAGGAGCGAGAGTCTAGAGAGACCGGCCTGTAGGTGGAAGAAGAGAACCAGGCCCCGGTAACACCAGTTCCTAAAGAAGCCTCTAGGAGTAGGGAACTGAAGACAATAGCAGAGTCGGATTACTCAGCCCAGACCTAACTCAACCCAAACCCATCCACTTCACTTCAGGCTTGTATGAGACCAGTAGAGTAGAGAAGACACTTTAGTTAGAGAACAAGAAGAGTCTCTAGGGAAGTTAACTTGACACTCTAGGAGTCCAACCTAAAGAACCAGTCCCGTTCCCGTACTACAGGAATCCACTACTGTAGGTACTCCGTGTATCCAAGTCCCAATTACTATCACTCCCCATCTCTTTCATTCGAATCCAATGTTATCCTTTTTATTTCCTTACATTAAATCATCCTAATCAATGCAACGGTACGCCGCGCCACAATATTCCTATTATGGGCAAGTTCAGAAAAGTCTTGACAAAATGAAAATATGGATTCATTGTAATGTTACAAACGTACGGGCTTCGAAAGATACTAACTATTGCTTAGAAAATTTGGACAAAATCATCAATGAAGAAATATTTTCATGTTTTGTGCAGAAACAAATTACTATTTTCTTTAAGTTAGACGTATATAATTTTGAACACTCACTGTGGCATAATAAAATTAACAGGTAAGCAAAAATTCAGAAATCTTTTTTTTGTCACCAAAGACCGTGTTAAAACCAAAATTAAAAAAGTTGCCTTTATCGCTTACTATCAACTTCGCTATATATCACCAAAAATTTGGGCTTCCTTGGGAGTGAGATTAACAAATTCCACTGTATTGTCAAATTTTTTGTGCATCACGATTTAGAATCCTGGCTCTGGTTTTCTGAAATCGCACAGAGGCTGCGCAGGTGTGTCAACCGATCTTTACCAAATTTGGCACACTATTTCATACATACGTTATTAGAATATCCTTCAAATATTTTTTAATTTGACGTATTAGTTTCTCCACAAATGAATTTTTTCAAAATTACAAAGAAAGTTTGATAAAATTTTATGGAGTATAATGAGCTTCGTTTTTAATTTCTGCCTATTTCAAAATTCAGCCCCTTCCACCCAGAAAATTAATCAAAAAATTTTGAATCAAAATACTGATTTTTTTTTCAAAAGTACGGCGAAACTTTGAACAATTCTCAAACTTTTAGTATAATCATTTGGGATTAGATATGTGGAAAGATGTTTTGATGATACGAAACAAAATGTCGAAAACTCCATTGGAGAAATCATTATACTAAAAAAGTTATGATTTTTTGAAATTTTTTGAAAATTTCTTCGGTTTGGTGGTGTGGTGTATTTTATACACCCTGCTATGTTGCCAATTTAACTTGAAGTAAGCAGTTTTGTGAAATTAAAAAAAAATTTGTTTTGCCGAGTGTACCAAAAATTGTTTTATATCTCCAGATTACAATAGTCTATAATTAAGGCCAGCCAATGTCTCGAGAGTCATTTTAAGTCATTGACTCAGGACAAATTTGGAGGACTACGTATTTTGTTATTCATGGATATAGTTCAAGTAAAACCGGACAATTTTTAAAATTCTATCATGGTCCTATTATAGCTGTATTAAATAACTTTCCGGCTACACCATGTTTAATTGGTGCATGAGAATTTACAATTCAATCACCATCCTAGCTAGCCAAAACCAACTTATCGAAGAATCTAGACAGATTATGGTTTATCGTAAATTTCTAGTCGAAAAGAAATGTCTACGATATAGGAATAATCTCGCACCCGAAATCTAGGACATAACCTCTCCTCGTCATGAAGTATAGTATTACTATACGATGCGATATCTATTCGATATCTATGACAAATCTTTTTGCTTCGAAATTGAGCACTACCTCTGATATGTTTCTACAGGTTCACTCTGGCGTCTGGCCCAGTCGTCCGAAACTCATGCAGGGCATAAATTTCTGCAACACCCAGGAAAGTTTAGGCTGGACCAAGAAAAATTCAGTTCCAAACAACCCGCGGAATTTTAGGGATGGAAATTTTGTTAGCCGAGTCGGGATAACCCAAAGATTTATTTTTCTCCTACAACTTTTATGGGCAATGTTGTACCCTGAAGGGCAAAATACTCTTTACATGAAGGGAATGAGTTAGATGTGAGTTGTAATGGAAGGGGCTTCCAACCCCATAAATTTTGTGCATATATTTTATAGTTAAGACATTCTCCATATATAGAGACTTTTGCGCTCCACCATATAATAGATGATTGACTTTAACTTAAGACAACTCTTCATCGTATTTCGGAACTTAACGTAACTTAAGAACGTGGAAGACAGCAGGTTTGATTACTTGATTAATGATTACACAGATTATGATTACAGATTACTAATCTGTAAACTATAATCAAACCCCTTCAAGTAATCTATAATCAACTGGGTTTGATTACGGATTCACGTGTAGTGTTAGCTCCGACTTCGACTCCGGAGTCGTAGTAGGAGTCGGAGTCGACTTTCGACTCCGACTCCGCAGTTGACTCCTAATTTTTTGGGAGTCGGAGTCGGCGACTCCGGAGTCATTCATGTTCATTTAGGAGTCGGAGTCGACTCTTCAGAACCGCGGAGTCGACTCCTCGTGTGAAAAAGGGATGAGAAAAATAATGGTTGAGATTGCGCAGAAAGACACTACCCACACTACTTCTGTTGGTTAAGCAATCCTGTTTGTGTTTAAGTTTCGACCAAAGCTCGGAGTTTGAGTTTGGACTCTCCTCGGGCTGCTTTAAACAGCTCCATTAGCTCAGATCGGGCTATTTGGAAATCCCTAGTTGAGCTCTGCTGGAGCTCTGCCCGGGCTTTAAAAAAAAAATCTTTGGGTTCTGGTGGGGCTCCGGCGTTTGAAATTATTTTTTGAGAAATGTTAGGGCTCTTTTGGTATATGTAAACGTATCTCGCGCATTTAGAATGTACACTGCACAAATACAGTGCGTACTGCCCATATACAATGCGAGCTGAGCTTGTTTACTACAGAGTGTAATTCTTGTACGAACTTATACTGTGTATGTATAATGCGTACTCGATATTTTAATATACACTGCATTTGAGTATTTTCCCAAGGTCTCTGCTCCTTTTAAAAATTTCGCTTGAACCCTGCTCAGGCTCCATTGAAATTTTGTCTTGGGCTCTACTCGAGCTCGAATTGTTTTCAAAAACTTTCCATTAGCTTTGCTCGGGGTAAGGCACTTTTCGAAAATCGTGCTCTCAGTCCAACTAAGAATTCCCCCACTACTCCTCACTGCTACGCCCCAGTGGTGTTGTTATTCACAAAAGAGCACGAGTGAACAAGAGCCGCCGGCTCTTGCTTTCAATTGGAGAAACATTTTGTGTAAAATCGAAATTAAAAGTAAACTGCAGCTCAAATTGTTTGACTCCGGAGTCGGAGTCGACTCTCGAAAGTTTGGGAGTCGGAGTGAGCGACTCTGGAGTCAACTCTCAAGATTTTTGGAGTCGGAGTCGCCTACTCCGACTCCGGATCAAATGGGAGTCATAACCGACACTATTCGCGGGATTGTAATCATAATCAAGTAATCAAAACCCTAAATTATTTTATATGATTACATGATTACATATTATTGTTATGATGAACAACCGAAAACAATCACGTCATAAAGGAATTTCTTACCCTTTTCATTCTTGCTGAAACAAATCATTCCAAATCATTTGATACTAACGCAAAACTTTTCTGTCCTTGATTTCTACTTCTCTTGACTTATTTTTTGAGCAGAAGAGTACCGTGATACTATTTAAGTAAGAACCAATTTTTTAAATTATTGATCCCACATTGAAATACAAATTGTTTCGTATGCTGCACCAGCTGACAGTGTTAGTGTAGAATTTGGAAAATTGTTTGAAATATTAGATGGCAAGTATTTTCAAGTTGTTTCGGTAGTTGGAATGGAAATAAGGTTTAGGGGAAAGTTAGCATAAGCGGTAGTCGCTGGAAAATGAAACATTTTGGTAACCATATTTCCTTTTGTGCTCCAATCACATCATGAAACTTCTTCCGCAAGATTTAATGAATCTTTTGGTGAACATAATTGAGTGAGAGCGGAAACGAATTTTCTCTGAGAGCTGAAACGAATTTTCTCTCAAAATAGTAGTTTATAGATACAGTGGTTTTAGTTTAATGTCACTACCCCTTAATGTCACACTTCGCTTATTGTCAACATGTTGGCTTACCCCTAGAGGTGAGCGCCAGCAAGGTTTTCTGATGCCCGCCTGGCCTGTGCCTGTGAGAAAGTATGCCCGCCTGTGCCTGTGCCTGCAAGACTTCATATGTGTCATGCCCGCCTGGCCTGTGCCTGTGAAAAAGTACGCCCGCCTATGCCTGTATGACTTCATATGTGTCATGCCAGCCTGGCCCGTGCCTGTGCCTGTATGACTTCATATGTGTCATGCCTCCTACAGTGTTTCCACTACAACTTTCCACTACAACTGTAGTGCAGTGGTGAGACAAAATGAAAATTATGGAAAAGATTTGGTTCTGAAAAATGCATCGGACCACACATTGTGTAAACTTTACACAAACGCACACAGGCGCCTGTAGAAAAAAAGGATATGCCTGCTTGGCCTGTGCCGATGCCATAATTCGCCCGCCTGGCCCATGCCTGTTACTTTCTCTATTATTGACTGCCCGCCTGGTCCATGCCTGCAGGCGCAGGCACAGGCATAGGCATTTTCAGGCTGCCTGTATAGGCACTCACCACTACTTACCCCCGGCTAAACTCCATGCTCTCATGTACTAAATACTCTGCCTATTGTCACACCCCTATTTTCAACCTCCGCTTATTGTCATCCCAATTGAAGATAATGTATGGCACATAACCACACTTTAAAGGCAACGTTCGCTTCTCAGGCCCAGCATACAGTGTGTATTAGAAACAAATGAACGGGGATACCCACTCTAACCAACCCTCACCCAATCCCACCATCAGTTATGGGCAACGATTCGCAGCTTGATATTCAAACCGTGAGCGGAAATGAATGAAAATCAGAGTTTGTTTGATAACCGGTATAAGTATTAACTAATAATTTCTGTCTTTTGTTAATGTCGAATTAGTGATTTTTGAGTTTTCTGTTGTTTTTTGCGGCGTATTTATTCGAACCATGGGGCTCCCGCCAAATCTTTGTGTAATTATTATAAAATTTCATTACCGCTATCTAAACGAGTCATATCAGCAAATAATGGATGCTGCAAAATTTAAGACAGGGGTTTTACCATCGACTGAATCATTGTTTGGAAATGAATGGGGGACACTTCAAACAAATGACTTATTAACGACAGGTAATCTGGTAGGAGTAGTTGTCATTCAAATAGGTAAATGAAAAAATGTTTTGCAATGTGAATTTTGAAAAGCCAGTTTCCGGTTTGTATTGTTGTTGATATTTGTTGAGGTAATAAAAAAAATTTTTTCTTGAAAATTTTTTGAAGGGGGTGCAGGGGGGCTGGGGGGCATAGGTCCAAAGTTGGAAAAATGGAGTCCATTTGCCAAAGTTTTACTTCGGTATTTATGGACCGATTGAGATGAAATTTTGCATGAGCATTCTCAATCGCATTCCCCAGATGCAACTTTTTTTAGATTTTCAAAATTCCAATTTTTTGAATTTTTGTAACATTTTGAAAAAAAATTTTTTTGAAAAAAAATCACTTAGGTCATGTGTGGTATCAATCGACTCCTTTCGACTCCAGCATTCATGTCAAACCAAATGTTATTAATTTTGACCAAAAATTCCGAAATTGGAAATACCCGAATTCGGATTTTTTTTGCTTAGCTATATTTTATTCGGTTATTTGGAGGCCGATCGAGCTAAGAATTTGTAAATACATAGAGGAAAATGGTCCGCAGGTGGACATTTTTTTTAATTTTGGAAATTTGAAATTTTGGAATTTTGGAAAACAATTTTTTTTGGAAAATTTTTTCACTTAGGTCATGTGTGGTATCAATCGACTCCTTTCGACTCCAGCATTCATGTCGAACCAATTATTATTAATTTTGACCAGAAATTCCGAAATTGGAAATACCCAAATTCGGCTTTTTTTGCTTAGCTATATTTTATTCGGTTATTTGAAGGCCGATCGAGCTAAGAATTTGTAAATATATAGAGGAAAATGGTCCGCAGGTAGACATTTTTTTAAATTTTGAAAATTTGAAATTTTTGAATTTTTGAAAAAATAATTTTTTTGTTATTTCAGGTTATTTATGTTAACTTTCAAACTTTTTCTAAAAATGCATCAAATAGGAATTTAGAATTTGTATAATCTATAAACCATTAAGTATAATTCACTTAGTTTGACCGAGTTTAAACAAAGGTCCAGCTGCAACCCATCCTCCTCTATATATTTACTAATTCCTATTTCGATCGGTCAACAAATAACCGAATAAATACAAGATGAGCACAAAAAAATTGATTTCGGTGGCCCCCTGCACCCCCTTCAAAAAATTTTCATCAAGAAAAAAATTTTTTTATTACCTCAACAAATATCAACAACAATACAAACCGGAAACTGGCTTTTCAAAATTCACATTGCAAAACATTTTTTCATTTACCTATTTGAATGACAACTACTCGTAGACTTAATTTAAGAAATGCATAAAATACGACAGTCACAAGGGAATGCGTAGAAGTGTGAAATGAAAAAGCGTTGGTTAAATTCGGATATATTTGTCCAGTGTATCATCCCTTCGTGTTAAGTCACTCCCGTAGCCAGATTTGTTACCCATAACTGATGATGGGATTGGGTGAGGGTTGGTTAGAGTGGGTGTCCCCGTTCATTCGTTACTAATACACACTGTATACTCGTGTTTGTTTAAATGGTGTGGGCGGTCACAGAACCTTGGGGGAACTGTTTCATTGACCTATTTGTTGCATTACTATGCGGTCGTCGATCGTGAAAGCTTATTTTTTAAAGACTCATCCGCAGTCACGGGTTTATTCCAACTGCGAGTATGCCAACTTTAGATGGGCACATGGTTAGGATTGAGAAACTTAAAGTTTTAATGATAAGCAACATTGGAAGTGAAGAACTTTGCAACCAATAGTTTGGGAGTTTTTGACAAGATAATAACTCAAAGCCATTTCTCTGGCATATTGCAAAAAACTTGCTGATTGCTTTAAGAAGTAATTTGGTTTTAGAGTATTCCAAATTCAGGTAAATACTTCAAAAGTTGTAAAATAAATTGAAAAATATATCGTATTATAAAATGCGCCTTTAAACCCAGGAACTTCGGTTTATGTCACCTAATCTTTGAATTATCAGTCAGTTCACATATCGGCTATTGTCAACTCCGCCTACTGTCAACCGATTTTTTGGCTCCTTCGGAGGTGAGATTAAGCTAAAACCACTGTATAACTTTAGCATTAACAGCAGTACATCAGCTTTTACATTATCATTAACATTATAATTATCATGTTTGAATTATTCAAACTGCAATCATGTTCGGATGGAAGTATCTTGGGAAAGATGATTAAGGATCATGAAATTTTTATAGCGTTACTCATATAAATAATGGTCACACTATGGCGTCTACCTAAAATTTCATCAATTCAATTCTTGTGCAAGAAGTTGTATGATGCAGTTTGCAGTTAAAGGAATAAGTACAACAACGTAATATTAGTAACTCTACCACTTGGTTATAATTTGAAATTGCAGTACAGTGCACGACGGTTATAAGAGCTGCCCTCCGTCGCTTGGAAATGCTGCTCTTATAACCGTTTGTTCTTACAACGCTTATAAGAGCAGGATGTTCTTATAAAAAGTATATGGCAAAAAAAAATTTTTTCAAAATTTATAAAAAAAATCTATACTATAGTATAGATCTTAAATAAAGTTATCGACTGTAACTATCGTCGACAATTTCGTCAAAAATTGCAATTGTTTAATTCCTATTTAAAGTTTTGTAAAAATTTTACAAGAACGATATTTCAACTGAAATGATTTCAAGTGGTACTTTTAAAAATTGAAGATATAAAAAGATTACTTCTGTTTGAGATTTGACTTTTCCTCTTATATTCAACTCCCGCTTCAAAAATTACCAAACAAAAGGTAGTTCTTATAACCGTTTTGCTCTTAGATAGGTTGTTCTTATAACGCGTTAATGTCGCATGCTAAATGCATTAGAGCAAACCAAACCCGCAAAACTTTGCTCTTATAACCCGAATGTTCTTATATTGGATGCTCTTATAAACGTCGTGCACTGTATTAGTTTTTGGAACCAACATTATTTGAAAAAATTCAATATTAGAATTTGATTCCATGTCTAAAATAAAATTCCAAAGTAATCAAAAGTTATAATAATATTTACCTTAGATTATGATTACTGATTACAGATTACTAGTCTATGATTATGATTAGTCCAAAATGTAATCATAATCATGATTAATAATTGATTACTCATTTTTACTGTAATCATGTAATCAATGATCTGATTACATTTTTTCTGTAATCAAGCCTACTTTAGTGGTAGAGTACGCTAATTTCAAAATTTTCTGAATTAATAAAAATTTCAGTTAAGAAATTGATAAATTCTTTAAATATAATTATTAACTGCTAAGCTTATTATCCTACTTATTTTGGAATCTATCGTTTGTAATTGGTATAGTAGAAGTCAAAATAAATTTTGATCTGAAAGACTAGAGGCAAACAGACAATGCCTTACATCATAAAAATAACAAGGACTGTACAATTGTAATTATTTTTATTCACTAATTGTGAATGTTACAGCTTTTTATAATAACTAAAAGTATTTTTGTCTTACAAACACTAAATTTAGACTGATGACGTTGACATGTCGAACGTGATTTGCAGAAATTGCATAATCTAAAAATAACATAACTATTATATAATATAAATATAATATAGTAAATAAATAAAAATAAAAAGATAGCGTAATAGTTTTGTAAAACTTTAAAAATTGCTTTTTTTTTTTTGTTTTATTCGTATGTTCCCTAGAAAAGGAACATTATTTTGTATCCGTTAAGCATTAGATGAACCATTGTATCATGTCGGATAGATCTATAGCTTTTCTTAGTTCAAAACAAACAGTGGCCCAATTCCCGCAATTGTATAGAACGCTTCATAGTACTGTAGGACTATGAAACTATGAGATTAATACAACTATGAAACGTGACTCATTTTGGAGGTCTCTGATTGGTTGAAAAAACTATGAGGCTCCCGCTAGTTCTAATCTACTCAGAGGCATGTATAAATGTCATAGTCCCTCCATGCAATCCTCTCCACTCAAACTCAAGAGAAACAAATTCTGTTTGAGAGGAGTTGTGGGGATGGGAACACATTTTCTCAATTGTGTAGTGACTTTATGAACACAGGCTAGTTGTCCCATTGATAATCTTCCTTACACATTTCGGTTAGGAATAGGCAGCTGTTAATTCTGTCACAACTTTTCTATCATTTTCGTTCCCGTAAATTTTCTATAATCTCAAAGTACTATGAGCCTTGATACTATCAGTCACTCTATACAATTACGGGAATTGGCCCAGTATTTTCAGTGACAAATGCGAAAAAAGGACATAATGAAGTGTAAGCGTAAAATTGTTTTTTTTAAATGAATTTTTAGCGCATAGTTTTGGCTTTGAGAATATACAATTGTTATGAATAATCCATAATCAAAATGTTATGGTTGAAAAAGTGCCAGGAGTTTGCGATTGGAACTAGGAAATAGAGCTAATCTCCGACTCCGGTAACTGTATTAAACCAGTTAATGTACTACCACGGAATCCTGGCAAAAGAGTTCATCCGCTGATAACGCGAATGAACTATTTTGAACCTCCGGCTCATATTGACTTGGGATTGACCAATCCTAAGTCGACGCAATGAAAACTAGGCCAAATGAAAACTGATAAACTGGCGAGAAAAAGAGTAAAAAGATTTTTTATTATTCTTGCATGGTTTGTCTTTTGTCAGGACCTATTCACAAAAAATATCTTTGGAGTTGGCCACTTTGCAAGTCAGATTCGCACCTGGAGAGTTTTTCAACAAGTGTCGTGAATTCCGTGTGAGGGAAACCTATTGTTCTAACAATAAAATACTAGTTGACTAAAGTTGTATACATTGTGAATTACCCTTCCTAAATAGTTAATTAATAAATACGAATATGAAGAGAGTTGGATTCGCCATTATTTAATAAGTAACCAGGTTTGAGTGAGAACGCCAGCACCTCTGGAGGGTCACACAATTCCACTAGCCGCCACGGGTAAAAATATCCAGTGTGTGCCACGAGGCTAGGACTAAAAAAGGTATACAACAATGGTAGCAAGTGAGTACGACTCGGTGTACCTCTATCGCACTCATCTTAAGGTAAAGAATTAATTTTTTTTTCTTTTTATACTTTCACCCTACATTCACCCAATAACCATTTGTCTGGCCACTCTCTTCTAAGTAACTGTTATAATATATCAACAATAACACAAATAATCACACACTCATTATAGTTTTAGTCTAATGCGCCATAATTTCTTTGACTATCATTAAATATAATATGCCACACATAATAACAAAAATGTTACAAATTTTTGTTAATTTATGCATGCCAGCCTCAGCCGTAGAGTTATGCCTCATATTGAATTTGAACACGAGTAATGATATCATAAAATAATAATGACGATAATGATAATTCCCATGACCTGACCACAGCCATTTCAAGACGGACATAGGCTATTTCGCGGCCCTTTCGCTCATGGTAAGCAATACAACATTTAACTACAAAGTGTAGAAAATTCCCGAAAAGGACACCCGAAAAGGAGAAAATAAATTTTGTTCCGTACAAAAGCGCAAACCGCGGACATTTATTTTTTTCAAAAGTTCGAATAAAAATGATTTCCCGCTTCCTAATAACAGCTACAAATTGTAGAAAATTCATGAAACGGACAAAATAAGTTTTGTTCCTACAAAAGTACAAACCGTGGACATCTATTTTTTCAAAAGTTCGAATAAAAATGATTTCCCGCTTGACAATAACAATTACAAGTTGTAGAAAATTCCCGAAACGGACAAAATAAATTTTGTTCCTACAAAAGTACAAACCGCGGACATTNTACAAACCGTGGACATCTATTTTTTTGAAAGTTTGAATAAAAATAGTTTTCCGCTTTCCAATAACAACTACAAGTTGTAGAAAATTCCCAAAAAGAACAATAAATTTTGTTCCGTACAAAAGCGCAAACCGCGGACAATTATTTTTTCGAAAGTTCGAATAAAAATGGTTTTCCGCTTCCTAATAACAACTGCAAGTTGTAGAAAATTCCCAAAAAGGACAAAATAAATTTGTTCCATACAAAAGTGCAAACCGCGGACATTTATTTTTTTAAAAGTTCAAATAAAAATGGTTTTCCGCTTCCTAATAACGACTACAAGTTGTAGAAAATTAACGAAAAGGACAAAATATATTTTCTTCCCTACAAATGTGCTAACCGCAGACAATTATTTTTTCGAAAGTTCGAATAAAACTGGTTGGCCGCTTCCCTATAACAACTACAAGTTGTAATAAATTCCCGAAACGGACAAAATAAATATTGTTTCCTACAAAAGTGCAAAGCGCGGACACAATAAATTTTATCGAAATTTTCAAATAAGTTTGGTCATTTTTTTTGAACTTTTGAACAAGATTTATGTCCATTTATCTCAACAACACTACTCACTTTGGTCAACAAACGTTCATAATGAAATTCTTTGGCTCTCGTTTATTCTTTAGTTTACATCCACGTTAAACCCGAATGTACTATATGTTTAAAGACTTCAGCTCCAGCAATCGTTCAAAAACAACTCTTGAAATTCGCAGCACAAACATTACGCACACATCCCTCATCTTTCACAAAACCCCCATCCCTACATAAATTACCAAATTAAAACTTCACAACACAAACTGAACCCATACCCCAATAAATAAATCTGTTTCATTAGTCTTCATATAAAAAACCTTATAATATGGCGACAGCAGCCAAAGAGCGTCTACTGCCAGTATCTCCTCCCACTTTTAGTTCTTTTGCAATCGAGAGTACTAGTGATTTTCTGGAAGTCTTTACTATTTGTGTCGGCGCCACCAATTGGACAAATGAAATCATAGCTACCCATTTTCTCCTACCTTTAAGGTCCGCAGCCTTGGACTGGTTCCTCAACAACATCACTGCTATCAAACTCAAATATATACAAAACGCTACTTCAAACAAGGCCCAACATTCATAGAGTTAAAAGATTCCTTTACACATACCTTCATTCGCCGTTCATATCGCGACGAAGCCATGGAACGAATCCTCACAAGGAAAAAACTTGAATCCGAAACTGTAGATGCCTTCGTACAAGTTTTTAATAAACTACATTATTCCTATGACCCACGTAAGGAAGAATCTGACAAACTCAGATTCATTTCACGAGCAATTCCAGTCAAGCACTTGGCACAACGTTTACAAAACACACCAGTCACATTGCAACAGTTCTGAGATAACTATCGAAACGCAGAATAGATGAATTTTATTATAAATAAACGCGAAAGCGAACCCATCCCATCAGTCGAAACAGCGAAAGTAGTAGCCAGCAATGCTATTGCAGAAACAGCCACTGCTGCGTCAAATACTAACTTCACCAATATACCTCAAAGTAATAACCCACGTAACTTACACTGAGATTATACTCAGTTTAGCAATCCCGTAATTTCATTACAACCATCCAGACTACACGTAACACGCTACCATTGTGGAAACAGGGCATTATCAATAAAATTGCCTCAATTTGGTGAATTGTAATATTCATAATTCAGGAAACCATGACTCCATTGTGTGTCGTTATCTTACACCAATTCATTGTCGTCTAAACAACTCGGGGGGAGCACTTTGCCAACCAACATTTATGAATCAACCCAGAAAATCTTCCCACGAAATGGCCTCCCAATACGTACTTTTTGCCCAAGTGCGAATATTTTTCAACGAATAGGGTCATACCGTGCTCCCCCGCACAAACTCCAGTTCAATCCTCAATTCAATACTCTTTCGAATCCACGACATCCGACTCGTTAATATCATCTACGTCAAATCTACTAATTCACTAATCACCCACACGCCAACAACTATTAAATCATGCACACAATTTACCATACATATTCCAAGTAGGTAGTGGGTATGGTCTAATACGGATACCTCTCCAATTTAATAATTTCCATCTACTTGTATTATTAGACACAGATGGTAGTAGATCTCTTATACCTCGCGTCACACTACCACAGAAAGGTACCTGAGCCTCCTGCCTGGACGGAACTTTATCCAACGCCCTCTTTTGTCTCACCATGATCCTACCTGTACGGATAAATATCCAACCAGAGGAGCGCTGTTGCATTGCTACATTTTGCAATATACTCATTCGATGGGCATATGGCATTAAGATGATCCCCATTTGCTACTCATGCTGTATCCATAAACTACACATGCGATGGTTATTGGTTACTTCTACAATGCCCATATGCTACCTCTTAGCTGACTATAATCTCTTCCAACAATGCCCTTATGCTTCATTTACAGTACTCATATGTATCTCAACAGGTACCCATGTTTCTTGAAATGTGCCCATATGCTACTCCTACAATGCCCATATGCTATATTTACAGTGCCATGTTTCTCAACAAATACCCATGTTTCTCAAAAAGTGCCCATATGCTACTCCTGCAATGCCCATTTGCTACATGTACGGTGCCCAAATGTATGTCAACAGTTACCTATGTTTTTCGAAATGTGCCCAAATGCTACTCTAACAATGCCCATATGCTACTCTTACAATGCCCATATGCTACATTTATAGTGCCCATATATTTCTCAACAAATACCCATGTTTCTCAAAAAGAGCCCATATGTTACTCCTCCAATGCCCATATGCTACATGTACGGTGCCCATATGTATCTCAGCAGGTACTCATGTTTCTCAAAAAGTGCCCATATGCTACTCCTACAATGCCCATATGCTACATGTACGGTGCCCATGTGTATCTCAACAGGTACCCATGTTTCTCAAAAAGTGCCCATATGCTTCTGAACAGGTAGACATATGGAAATTATTAGATGCACATAACATATTCCTAAATATTTATTTGCTGTTTTGGATGCCCCTATGTGATTTTCATAATACCATTGTCCAATTTGTGAAATGTTGATATTTTGCTTTTATGATACTCTTCTGCAATTCTCGAAATGCCGAAATGTAATTTTTATAATTCCGGCACGCAACTCATTTCGACGACTTTGTCTTGGTTCTGTTTGCAAGATCAATTTATATATCAGACTAAATAAGCATGTAATGCAAAAGTATGTTAGTTATTGACTTTTGATTTGTGCTATAATATAATTGAATTTACAAAATTCCAAATTCATCAACATTTCCCAGAATCTCTGCATTGGGTGGGATGTCCACAAGGACCTGGCCCATTCGCTGTACCGCAACAATTTCACAATTGCTACAACGCATTACTTTTGTAGAGTGTGTTGCACACGCGAATTTGCTGCATACAAAGCACCGAACTCGTGAATCTTTTTTCTGTCGCGCATTACCAGGGCAAAGGTGGCATTTGCCTCTGACTGCCTGTGGCTCTTCTTGGAAATTCGGCTCCAGAATGGTCACACCCATAAGTCCCATTGAGGATTTGATGTGAGTTGAGAGTTGCGCAGCAGATGGTTCCAATGACCTCCGAATCACGATAGGCTTCATCAATCCATGACAAAGTTGTCGTAGAAATGATCTTCGTAAATCGTGAAGCATCGTATTCATAGGTCTGTGGTGAAGCCGCCAAATTATAAAAGAATTCAACCCAGCAACATCCAACATAGCGTAGAAAATTTTCATTGGCCACCTAAAAGCATAACTTTTTTATGAAATTCATGAATCATAATACTATCGGTAATGCGATCATGTAAGGAGAAAATTTGAGGCTTGGTCTACTAATATATGAGTTGTGTAATTAAACTCACCGGCGTGTTGAACGTTGGCAGAAGTACGTTCCAACCATTTCATCGGCCAGATCCACCCCTCCCTTCGTATGGTTATAATCTAGAATCATGGTTGGTTTCTTCTTTGGATTTGTGATTGTCACAGGCACATCCTTATCGTGGTGTTGAGTGGATAGGAGTACGACGGATCTTAATCTCTTTGGCACATAGGATACCATGGTCATGTCCTTTTGGAATCAGAAGAGGGAACTTTGGACTTCTCTCTGTTTTGGGTTGACCATAGCAGCAGGAACTTCGTTTCTGCTTTTGTTGAGAGTGCCCAGAAGCGTCATGTTATTGGCGAGAAGCGAATCAGCAAGAGAAACGGATAAAAAATTATCCGTGGTGACCCCACGCCCACTTCCGAAATTATTTTCGCAGAGTTCCCTCCCTACATCACAACTTGTTTCCAAGCCCGTTCTCCACAGAATTGCCAACTTTTCCCTCGTAGAGTTTCATTCGAAGCACGTATCCGGTTTCAGAATCGACTGCTACCCAAGCTTTTACGCCATACTTACCAGGTTTTGATTTCATGTACACGCGTAGTGTCGTCCTTCCGCGAAACTTGATGAGCATCTCATCTACGGTGATACTAAATCCTGGAGAAAAGTTTGACTGTATGTTGTCCACGAAAGGGTCAAAGATTCCTGAAACTGCTGTTAACCCTGGTAAGGGGTTATTCTCCGTCTTCCTAGCTCTTCTGAATTAAGCGTCGTCGAATCGGATAAAACGCTGTATAGCCACAAAAAGATCCCGAGACATGGTGGCTATGATTGGTGGCTTCTGGTAGAGTGGATCTGAAGTCCAAAGTTCTTTTATTGGTTGGTGCCTGGGATTTAAAAACAATTTAGAGTTATCTGTAGCTTATCACCACTCTCTGATTCTAGTTTTACACAGACCAAAATTAAAACAGTATATTTTCAAAAAAAAAAATTAGATTTTGCAATTTTGCCCTTTTGGTAATAATTCAGCTCCAATGTGTAAGTTTAGCATTTTCTGGTTGACAAACTACTTACTTGTGCCTCTCAACGCCCACGAGCAGCAAAACCCCAATGAACGAATAGAACTCATCTTCATCGATGACTTTCCAGTCAGGAATTGCCTTTTTCAGAGCAGGAAGACCCTCACTAATTTTAGCAGCAATTTTATCGCAAAGTGACTCTACCCACATCACACCATTTGCATTGGTGTAGCCGATAATGGTTTGAACCATTGATGAAGGCAGAAAAAGTTTGAAGAGTGCACTCGGGCTCATCTCACCATCCAACGCCATACCCCTGGGTCCCATTGCTTCCTGTACGATGTTGAATTTTCGACGTCTAGATTGTGTAGGAGGATCCATTTTCCATACGTTCTTGTTTTTGTCCAACAATTCTCCACCCTGGTTCTTGTCCTCTGAGTTTGTTTCTGTGATATAAAAAACCAGTTTTAAATTTCAGTTTATATTGGTCCATATTATTACAAATTCAAAACGTATTACTTCATCATAATCGAATCTTTTACTAACTAATTGATTGATAATTTTGTAATCGAGAACTACTCACTTTGATTCTTTCAAATGAAATATAATGTGTTGGTTATAGTTAAAATATCTCAGGTAACTCACCCATGTCGATATCTTCATCACTTAGGATGTCACTATCTGAAGAGTTTGACAGTGGGAGAAGTTCATCAGCATCCACGTCATCTAAATTATCATTGTCATCATCGTCATCAGATAAGTCAAACCCGTACTTCTGTCGATGGACACGAGTTGGTTGTTGGCGTGATGCTGATTGGCTAGGGCGTGGTGATGGAGGAGGTCCTTCGTCGGAATCGGAAAGGTCGAATCCGTATTTTTCTTCACGGGGTTTCGGAACCGGTGCCGTCGCAAGTTTTCTGGAAGGGCCAGGTAAATCAGACGAAAGTCGTTTCAACTTTTTTGGTGCCATACTTCTTGATTGAAATGGTTTTTTACACTGATAACGGCTAATCAGAAAACTAACTTGTATATAGAAAATGAATAAAAAGAAAAGCATTGATTCGTTAGAAAAACGTGAAGTAAGATTACGCAATCAATAGCCCACATGTGTAACTTCAACTACCAACTACTGATATCGATACCAAAGGGCAAGGAATGATATTTCGTGGATAAAACATACTTTCACTTCATATCTTTCACACTAGGATTTCCTACGTCGTAATTATTGCTAGACAAGATATCGAAAATACCGGTAAATAAAAATAAGTTTGGAATCTTGAAAATCCACAAAATGCTTTCATCGATTGCTGTGCACTTATGAAACACACTTTGATAGCGTTGCATCAATTTTTCCAACAAGCTTTGCCTTTCCCTAATATTATTTCCGTTACCTTTGAATATCGAAATTATCGGTTGTACACAAAATTCAGAATCTCCTATTCCTAGCACTTGGTAACATTTTAGTACTATGATTACAGTCGTTTTCCTGTGCGTTAATTACCGCTGCTACATTGATTATGGAAATTCACGGCAGGAAAATCTAAATTCGGTATTACTGGTATCTTGCTTGCTAAAAATTCAAATTTTAAGCGATATTTGAGTTTCCACATGTGGTGGATAACCATATTATGACATTTATGATACGATCTTCATAGTATGATTTGAATGCAAGTAATTTATGGAATATCTCTTGGCAACATTGCATTCGGTTGGATAAATATCCGTACAGGCAGGCCTTGTTGTCCACAAATTTCGTTACATTAGAGCATATGACTTTTAGACTTTGCGGAGGAATAGTACTTCTAGAGTGACATCTATCGACTTAAATTCTTACTTTTTCCACAAAAAATGCGACTGTTAACGTAATAGTAAAATATAGCAAATATAGATATCTAGGAAGTTTTTCTACACGGGCAGGAAAATCGGTTGGATTTTTATCCGTACAGGTAGGAGGACACGGGATACACAGTGATTACGTGTTGCATCTTCAACCACTTGAAAATAATATTCAATTAGTCGGCATTACCAACGATTTATTAGAAGTTACTGGCGTATCTCAATGTACAATCCAAATCGGTTTGTACATTACGGAGTTTTCACCAATAGCCGTATTGGGCCTAAAATTACCAGCTTTACTAGGAAGTGACTTTTTACAGCACGCACAGTCCGTGATTAATTATAAATTCAATATTCTTGAAATTGGTTCAGTCATTCTACCCATCTCTTTAATACCATCACAGAATTCAGTAACGCCGATGCTATCCACAGCGCACCACATCCCAATGTCGATATCTGTAATTTATGAATACTCTGTAGTATACATAAAAATCCATCGTTTAATATTTTATCTTATACACCTGGTTCTATATGACATTAAGGTAATCGTTTAATTAAGGTTTAATCGTTCTTCGATCTGATCAAGCCGAGAACGGTTTCACATCCCACTCTCAACATTAAGTTGTACCACAATATCCTCAACCCCATAGTTTTATCACTAATCACGACAACATCAATCAGGCGGCACCGCTTCTACATAGCATCGATCAGAATAACCTCAGGGATGGAAATACCCTCAGGGATGGAACAAAAACCCTCAGGAATAAAAATAATACCCTCAGGGATGGAACAAATACCGATTGTATCCGCGGAAGCTACTTCCTGGGACGGATATGCGGGAGCCGTCCTACGGGCCGTATTCACGTGAATTATTCCGCAGGGCGAATCTTGCCGATATGGTTTCTATAAATGCTGACTATTCACAAAAATAGGGACTAATCCAAATCTAGTTTCCGCTTGTCCATAACTAGATGCCGTTGGGTCGGATCCGATGAGTGGTGCCGGACAGGTCTTACCCACTAAGTCGGTCGATTCCGACGGGTATGATGCCTCTCCGATGGAAATTATTCGGGGTCCAGACAAATGCGCCGGCTCCGATTCACCGGAGTCCCGCAACGCCTCTACCTAACTTCCGACGCCGCTTGGTCCACCGATGACACCGGTGATACCGATGAAACCGGCCTAATTTGGGTATGTGCTAGAAACAATGGGAGATTCGCAGCTCACTAACATGATGGAGGGTGCCATGCGGGGCGTCGTCACTAGGGATTGCAATTGGCGAGGAAATTGCCCCGGCAACGGGGACGGAGAAAACCTCGTTTTCCCCGACGGTCCCCCGTATTCTTTTTTTTTTTTTTAAATTTAGTATTTCACCATTAATACTCCAATCGCATCGACAAAAAAATTCAACCACCCTCGCACCTGTGGGTCAGTTATGACCACCGTATTTCATGTCACATGTAAAAATGTTGTGTTGCAAGTGTCAGCTAGTTTATTATCTAGTCAAGTACTAGTAAATGGCAACAAAGCGGAAGTTGTGGTCTATTGTGACCGACAGGTGAAAAATATTGTAAGCGGTGGTCATAGTTGACCCACAGGCAAAAAATGTGATGAACGAATTACTTAGCATTTGTGCATATGGAACTTGAATTTAGATAGTAGGGAACGTAGTCATTTGAGTTTATTAGTTGTAGGAGTTCTTTGTGGTGTTTCTTTTGTTTGTAGTTGGACCTAAACCTGTAGGACTGTAGGGTGCTATTGTAGACAATAGTAAATGGTTGTTAATTTTACTTTACTTTAATTCGGTGATAAATAGAGATACATGTTTTATGTCACTTTGGTGTTTGGCTCGTGCGTATTTTACTGTGTTGTCCATTCAGGGTCTACGGCCGAGAGAAGGAAAGAAAGAGAGAAATATCATAGAATTATCCACATCAATAGAGTATTGTACTCGAGAATTCCAGACTAACAGAAGACCGTATACTCGGCAGGGCTGTACCTCCGCATAGGGTCGTCCAAGTCCCGCGTGGCAACTTCCATCCCTAGCGAGCAACACAAATTTTTGGATCTTCTTGTAGTACAACACTGCATCCCTCTACAGTAACCGGTCTCTGGTACTTCCCGTTATCACAGGTTCAAGCGGAACTCCGGGGATTGAGAACGGAACCCCCGTCTGCTATTGTCACGCCTGGGATACCGGAGCCGAGTACATCTTTTGTCTCTCCGCGGATAAGCGCCAACCGGTATTGAACCATCCCACCATTAGTAACCAGTAGGTTCCCCAGGACAGTATACTCTGCTTAGACTAGTACATGGAGAAGTGTCGAAACTCATGGTAGAGATCTCCGGAATAGAAAAATTCCTTACGCAGTGTAAGAAGAACCAGAAGAAAATTTTAGTTCCTCACAGAGTGGTCATAACCTACCCATCAGTAATTCCCTTCCCAGTAAGAGTAATAGACATATGGTACTCGTAGACTTCTGGCCGAATCCGTTCTATTGTGCCTGAGTACGGGTAGACTACGTTTTTCTGTGCCTGAGTTCTGTTGAGGCCCGTAGTAGTGTGCCTGAGTTCGGATATGGTCCGTACTTCTGTGCCTGAGTTGAGGTCCGTACTTCTGTGCCTGAGTTCGGATCGGGTCCGTACTCCAGTGCCTGAGTTCGGGACAGGTTCAGTATCTGTAGAACTACTAGTAGAACAAGCAGGGTGTACCAATATGCGGAACGGGTAAAGTAGTACAATCCGCAAAAAGTTCTTAGAGAATCTCTATCTCAGTGATGAACTGAAATAGAGAGACCCGATCCAGTCCACCCAAGAGAACAGGCCGGGAGTTCCGATCCAGTCCACCCAAGAAAACAGGCAAAGAGTTCCGATTCTGTCCACCTAAGAGAACAGGCAAGGAGTCTCGATTCAGTCAACCCAAGAGAACCGGCAGAGTTCTGATCCATCCACCCCAAGATAGAGCATCACGTAGTTCAGGCGGAGTCAAGTATCAGGTACCAGAGCCAGAGAGAGAGCCAAAAAATTAGATCGAAGCTCTCCCACACCCAACTGTGGGATACACCAACCTAGTATCTGGAGTCATACTGGGTCTTTTACATAACCAATTAGTTCACTCCCCATACCCGGATAAATTATAGAGTATCATCCCGATACCGCGCCACAATATTATACTGTTAGATTTTGTTAAACTGTTGAAAATATTGAGCTAAGAGCACAAAAACGTGTAAAATTAATTTAATAAAATAAAGAATCAAGTTAGGTGTTATCAGGGTGATTTTAGGTTGTTTGTTGTCGCTTCGCTGTATAGGGTGGAGACATTCCCATCTCTATAACATTACGCGAAAAGTTCTAAGATACGGGACCTTTTCTGTTCCTGAAGTTTATTGATAAACAAATGACAAACAACGGTTGGGGGCAATAATCTTCAATTCACTAATTTTAAACAAAAGTTTTAAGATAATTTTCTTTCATATTTTTCTTCTTCGAATTATTTAAAATGGGCAGAACCTGTTGTATAATTAAATGTATTAATTCGCGTAAGAATCCAGTCGATACAGTGCATTTATTTCCTTCCGAAAAAGTACAGAAAGACTTATGGTTAAGATCTATCAAAAATTCAGTACAAAAAAGCAACATAAACATTTTGAACTCAGGGGTTTGCAAGAGGCACTTCGAACCGGACGAATAGAGCAATGCTAGACCCAAGGCTAATTCTTTGCGCTTAGGAGCAATTCCAACATTGAACTTGAAACACGGTAGGTCAATTTTACTTCATTTTTAACTTTAATTTAGGGCCCAGCACAGCTAAATCCATTGTATAACAAATGATAGCAGAACGTGGTTTAGTTTCACGTACTCTGTGGTAAGATTTTGTGATATTGAAATCAGTAAATTTTTAAATAGTGAATATACTTTGCATCTGTTCTTTTTCTACAATGGAAGAATGGAATAAGTTATTTAAGTTAGTTAGTGAAAGTGCGGACATACACTGTCTGATAAAACTCAAAAACAAAATCATCAGGACCATTAAAGTGTTAACAAAAGAGCATTGGTTAAAGATAAAGCTTTATCCATACATCAACCTTGGCTAACTACAAAGCCGAAGAATATTGTTATCCATGGATTGTGGGATTCTTGCATTAATGAAGAAAACTGTAGTGCAAAGGTTAAAGAATTTTTCCACAATGTGTTGGAAATTGAAGTGATCCCAGTGAAAACTTATATACTTGGTGAGTTGTCCACAAGAAAACCAATTCTTGTGGAATTGGATTTTCTTTCAGAAAAATTAATCGTTTATCGTAATTGTTGGAAACTGAAGGATAAGCTGTTACAAAATGAGTTCCAATCACCACAGTATTCAATAGTGGATCATTTAACTAAATTTGAAAGAATACAAAGATCAAATTGGTACCAACGCCTACGGGAGGAAAAACAAAAAGGCAATAAAGTGAAGTTTAAAGATGGACAATTATTTGTAAACGCAAAACCAGCAGTAAAAGTAAATAATTATGATTCCAATCGCGAAGTGTCTAATGAAAAAAACATAACAGTAGGAAATCCAGTCAATTCGGCTGAAAACCTAGCGTGATTTCAAATAATACCATGTCAAACAATTTCTGACAACAATTCCTATTTGGACGAAAATCGTTGTTTGGAAACTCCGATGTTACCAAAATCAATNAAAGTAAATAATTATGATTCCAATCGCGAAGTGTCTAATGAAAAAAACATAACAGTAGGAAATCCAGTCAATTCTGCTGAAAACCTAGCGTGATTTCAAATAATACCATGTTAAACAATTTCTGACAACAATTCCTATTTGGACGAAAATCGTTGTTTGGAAACTCCGATGTTACCAAAATCAATNTAAACAATTTCTGACAACAATTCCTATTTGGACGAAAATCGTTGTTTGGAAACTCCGATGTTACCAAAATCAATATTGTGCATCAATCAAGAGTTGGATATAAAAATCCACCATCTCCACTTAAATGGTACGTGAACCGACTTGCTCCTCCAATACCAACTCAAGAAACTTTACATGTGACTGGTCCAAAAGTGAATTAAGTTGATTCAAAAATTGAAAACAGTGTCATCCCAAAATTGCAAAGCTAATATTCCTATTACAATTTTTAGCGACAGTTGTACTGCCCAAAATCGTAATGCAGCGATGTCAAACGCTCTTCTTCACTTCGCCATGAACTCAAAATGTTTGGTGGTTCAAAAGTTCCTTGTTAAAGGTCACACACAAATGGAATGCAATTCTGTGCACAGTGCGATTGAGACAAAGCTGAAAAACCGTGTCATACTCTTCCTAGTGACTACAGCACTATTTGCAAAAAAGCTCGCTCAAAACCCGTTCCCTACGATGTCGAATACCTCTCGCATGACTTTTTTCGGGATTATGCCAACCCTTCTTATATGCGATATGACTCCATTCGACCCGGAAGAAAGGTTGGAGATCCTGTAGTGACGCACACCCGAGCTCTCAAGTACAGTCCAGAGGGAATAATTTTTTACAAACTGGATTTCGACGCGGAATGGACTGAGCTGCCAAAGAGACCAAAACAATGTTTAACAGCAGCGTTTTTGCAACTGTACACAATGCGCCAACCAATAACATCAAAAAAATGGAATGATCTACAAGAGCTGAAAGCAGTACTTCCTTCTGATTGTCATACATTTTACGATGAGTTACCTCACAAGTAACTAAAATATATATGTTTATGGCGTAAGTCAGCACTTGGAAAAAGAATCTGAAATACAATTAGGCGTATCTCAGTATTCAATAAAAATTAGTGTTGGAATAAAAATAACTACAATTAAAAGATGCACGCATACAGTTCAAGCACTATTTGCTTTCGAAATAAGCGATCAAAAGTTATTTAAGTATTTCCTAATTCATTGTGGACAGTTTTTTAGCTCTCCTGATAAATTGAATTTTTGGAGTTACGCTCTTTTGACTACTCGCGAAAAAGTTGAGATACGCCAATTTGACAACTCGAGAAAAAGTTGATTTACGCCGTGTTGCTGTTGTACATAACAAATATTTGAGTACCAAACAAAATGGAAGTTAGTTACTTTTTTTTTTTTACTTTCAAAGTCACACCTAGAATCATCAGTTCCATGTTGTTACTAATTACTTTTTCCTGCTGCCTCATGAGTACTACAAGAAGAAAATACACCATTCCATCGAAAATTTCTGTCGCAGAAGATGGAAGTGTGAATATTGGTGCGATAACATTTCCAGGACCGGTAAGGAATTCTCCTTTCGTTCTTTTTCCTAATCATAATTAATTGTTAATCCATAATTTCTCCTTGTCCTAAATTTATTGCCCTAGGTCGAAAACTGTATTTTAATTTTTCATTTGCTTTCTTATCCATTAGGTCGTCTTATTCAACGATTTGGAATCGGGAACTGTGGCGGATTTACTCCAGCGAGCCAACAGAGAGGTAGTGCAATTCACCACCGAGATGACGGCGGAACTCGAGTGTCTGAGTTCCCTGATTCTTCCCAGACTACCGGGAGGTGTAGAAGATGCAACTCGACTCGCAACTCAAGTTCAGCTTCCGAACGCAACCACTCAGGATCCGACTACACAAGAGGAGCGTCCAACTCCTTCCCCGCCTTCTCCCAACTATTTGGACTCTTCTTCCAAAGATTCAGAACCAGCACCATCCTCTTCCTACAAATCCGGTCGACCCTTGGTGGGGTACAAATCTCCTAAGAGTGTACTCAAGCCTTCAACTTCTTCCAAGAATAAGAAGAGGTCTAGGAATCATATTAGAAACCAGGGGAAAAAATACCAGAACCGTGATGGGGGTCAACTACTGGCCTTGCCCAGTATGTTTCCGGGAGTACAAGACCCGATCTCTGATGCAGTGTCATCGTCAGAGGAAACACACAGTGTCAACTCAGGGTGGACATGTTTCTGGATAAGTACCCATTTTACCAAACTTTCATTTTAATAAAAAAAGGAATCCGAATGCATAAAGTGTACTTTGTTATTATTGTTTTTGTTCTCTAATCCGGTAATCATTATGTCTTCTAAACTCCAAATTCTCACTAAAGACTTTCTCGGTTTAGGTAGTCTGTTCTTACAGTAGCTCCTAAAGTAAAGTAACTGCTCACTACGGTGATTTCCTACAGGCTTCCCTATAACATCTCCCTATAGAATCTCCCTATAGAATCTCCCTAAAGATACTTGTGGAGTTTTTCCTCTAGAGTCTTCTTCTTGGTTTACCTTCAGATCATCTCTTCATCCGACGAACTGGTGGCGAACTTCCTTTTTAGTACCCAACTTTCTACCATGAAAACTCAAGTGCTAGATATTTTTGTTTCTGGAGCTTTATCCCTCCGCCCCGGCACACTCCTTCCCTATGTGAGGAGAGTACCTATGTGGTCTTACGATTTTTACTCCTAAACTTAATTTTCCCTGATGTAATTCTTTTGCTTCTGTCCCTACTCGACAGATTCCCCATTTCTTTGTTTTGTCCTCTTCTCAAGTTGTCCAGAACTTGAGACTCTTTACCCCGTTACCTTCTGCAACACCCTTTCCCGTTGTCAACGCTTCGTTTTTTCACAGGCGCTGACTGACCCTTTGATATCTGGAAGTCTCTAGTAAGATCTCAAACCTATACCAACATTTCTCTCCTGACAAGTTAGACCTTGATCTCTGCTGGTCACGGTTCTTTTTTCTTCATCCGACAACTTAGTCTTCTTTTACCAAGCGTGTTCTCCAACAATCATGAAGATCTACTTCTGCCGGTGTTTCTGCCTTTCTTACCCAGGGTTATAGACGTACAACTCACGAACTACTTTAATTATTATAAAGTCAACTTTACCCTTTTCTTGGACCTACATGGACAAACCTTTCCCTGTTCTAATCATGAGGTTCCCCACTTCTAGTAACCCTACAATACACCTTTCTTGTCGCCTGGGAACTCCAATCCCAGGTTTTCTTCCCCCGAGGCTATAAACTAAAATTCTACGCAGAGGTGTTACATTTGTACCAACGTCCCTCTGACCTCCTTAGTCTCTGAGGACCCCAACCTCTTGTCCTAATCCTCCAACTGTATTGCTGCTAGCTACTCTCTTATGCTGCAGTCTTCCACTACCTTCCTCCAACGGGATGTGTACAGTCCTTCTGTTAATAGCTCTTCTGATCCGGGAACCTAACTGCCCTGGATCGTTCCGCCACTTCTTCCTTGGTCGCGGACTCTATCTTCTTCTACAGGACTAGGATATACTTTCTCCGTAAAGGTCTTTAGGCAACAACCCCAATGGTTTTTCTTCTAGCGGCACAACCTCTAGGAACTTGTCTAAAGTTGATGGTTCTCCTAGGCCATCTGATCCACCCTCCATTATTATTCCTCCGGACACGGTAGCTCCTCTTTCCGTACTCAAACCTCTTTGTTGAGTTTTCATGGGGTCTTCTGTTCTAATCCCTTGATTCTCCATGACCACAGCGATAGAGTGTTCCCTTGATCCAGACGTTACGTAAACTGCTAACCCTGACAGTGGATGAAAATGCGCGTTCCTTCTTCTCCGCAACCTTATCGTAGATAATCTGATCCCAGTACTCGGTGTTCCTCCGGATATTTGGTCAAACCGCCTTGTGTTCCTTAATTGGAAAGCCCACCCTCTCTCAAAAAGTGGGGCTGCCGCGGTCGCTGTTGGAAATGCCAACGGCCAATTCTCCCTATACGGTGTCGAGTAAGGTATTCTGGTATGGATTGGTTCCACCCTGTCAAATTGTTTCTCCTAACGCAGGGTGTTCTCAGAACTCTCAACCCTCTCCCTCAAGTAACAAACAAAATTCTTAAGTAACCACTTCTATTTTTCTCCAGACCTCCTAACGCCTGTTTACTAGATTTCTCCAAAACCTCTTCCTTGGCTCTGAGCTGCTCCCCATTCCCTTGCGGGAACATCATTTTCACCCAAGTCCGAAGCATGAGGTCACTGCTCGAGTTTTCCCCACTTCTATCTTGCCTTTTTTGGCACCTAGCCTAGTCCAAGATGTGGTGATTGGAGGATTTGTGCACAGTTCCATCCATCACACCTCTTCCTTGCTAACGACGGAGTAGGTTACCATCGATGCGTCTGGCCAACATCGAGTAGCTTATCCTAGCTAACGCCCCTCCCCATCCCGCGTGGACTACATGTTTTTTTGTTCATGTGTTTATCCCCCTCCGCCCTTGGTCCTATAGCCCAACCACTCCTGAGTAGCGCAGTGCTTTGCCAGGATCACAAAGTTTCCTGATGGTTGTCGTCGCGGCAAGACCGTGCCCTACGGGGTACAGATGCATACTGTACGCGGTAGGCTTAACTTCATTTGGACTTATTCCCACCTCAATCTTTTCTCCTCAGATCTCTTTTCATTCTTTCTGACCCTTCTGGTCCTTCTATCGCCATACCAAGGGTACTCCTCTCCTAGACGTTAAGTCGAGTAATTCTGCGACGCATTACTCCTATGATTCCCTAGACATCCACTCTTGTGTCCCGAGGTTTCTGTCTACTCTTCAACACCACCCTACTATCCTCAGCTATTCCAAAATCCCTATGGTTATAAATCCTTGCGATTCCCAATGGATCACCGGTAAGATTAATACTTCCTAACTTCCAACCCTAATGTGCTACCGTTCCGCGGGTGGAACTTCCAGTGGTATCTTTAACGTCCTCCATTAGGACGGAAGTGTGGGCCATTGGGTTTTCGTCTCTTAGGCCTATTTCTATGTTAACAGTAACTCAAACAAACACAAACACAACCGAAATGTGTAACCAAACAACATAAATCTTTTTCAAACGAAATAATTGCTAAACACGTATTTAACTGAATTGAAAACTACTAAGCTATTACAAAGCTATTACAAACAATACAAACAATAAGCAGTAATTTTACAACAACAATTCTTCTTACCAGCGTATTGGTCGGGTCGCTCCAGAGGATGAGAGAGTGTTTTTCTAATTGTGCCGCTTTCACTTGACCTATTCCCGGTTATCGCACCATTTGTGGGGCGGCGAACCGTTGCATTGATTGGAATATTTGATTAAGAGGAATGAAAAGGATAATATTGGAGTCGAATGAATGAAATAAAGAATGATAGTGATTTGGAGCTTGGGTACACACATGGAGTACCTATAGTATTGGGTTATCATATAAGACGGGATTGGAAATGGCTCTTTAGGCTACACTCCTAGAGTATTGGGTTATCTTCTCTAAAAACACTTCTTCTTCTCTACCTAAAGCGTCGTCTATACTCTACTGGTCTCATAAAAGCCTAGAATGAAGTGGATGGGATTGGGTTTAACTGGATATGGGCTGAGCATTTCCGTCCGCTATTGTCTACAGTTTCCTACTCCTAAAGGCTTCTATTGGAACTGGTGTTACTGGGCCTGGTTCTCTTCTTCTACCTACAGGCCGGTCTCTCTAGACTCTACTGCTCCTACAGGATGGGATACTTTTCTACTTAGAGTTCTCGTACTCTAGTGCCTAAACATTGGGGGCCTCTTCTGCCTGCGGGACAAGACCGTTACTTGTGTTCTCAGCTCTTAAGTAATGTCTCCCCAAGATTATGCCTAACTTAGGGTATAGCTATCACTTCACTGTAGGAACTGGTTTGCTTCTAAGAGTGTGGTTCCTGTAGGGACTAGCTTCCCTATAGGAACTCAGTTTCCAACAGGAAAACTCTTCTCTTCCTACAGGAGCTCGTCTATAGGAACTACCCTTTTCGTCCTAAAGGAGCTAACCTTCCTGTAGTGACTACTCTTCTACTCCTAGAGGAGAGAACATTCCCACAGTTTCTAAGTTACTAGTTACTCAGACTAAAGACCGATGGTCTTACCTACCAAGTGTGAGGTCTGCTCCGAAGGGAAAGATAGGGAAATTCGTTGTGTTCTCCGGCACCGGACCCCCGGGGTCACCGAAGTCTGGCAGAGTTGCAGAGCGCCCCAGTGACACCGGCGAAACGGTGGAACCGAAGTAATGATAGTTAGGTGTGGTACCTGACGAGGAATCCGATGCTCGCTCAAAGGGATGGGGGATGCCACGCGGGGCTTGGGACCCTAGGTGAAGACGGAACCTCACCGGGTCTACGGTCTTCCGATGATAAAGTCATTTGTCACACTTAATTTGCCGAGGGAAAAGGGTTTGCCACTCTTTCTCTCCAGGAGACCACACCAATGACGAATAATTCACGACACTCAATAACACAATCCACACTATACTCCACAAGGGTCAAATTATGATAATGTATATTGCCAATTTTACTATTTACTACTTAAGCGGTTACTTTTTAGGATTAAACTACTATTGTCCCTACCTTTTTGACAAGCTAAAACTCAGCGCCGAATAACATTCTGTTGAGAGACAAAACCTCAATGGGAACCCCCCCCCCCCCTCCCTAGGTGAAAGCTTTACTCCTATTTATGGTATCGCTTCCCACCACAAAAGGAGTGCCCATTTCCTATCTTTACTGAATTCGCCCAAGTCCATTCATACATCCTTACGGAGAAATGAATAGGCTCAGAGAAATTCTGGTTAACCTTAAGTTCTATCCTAAACTATTCCTAATTTAAGAATTCTCGAGTACTAGGGAAGTGCCGAATTTCTGGTTGCGCCACAATATTCCAAGGTTGAGCGTCGTAGTCTTCAGCTCAAATGTTGCTGATCAATTTGGAATATTCACTGCGTGAAGCTAACAAGTACTTTTCCATGAAAGTCCATGACGGATCACCACGAGCACTTGCGAGGAAACAGTTAAATATTGGCGAACATGTAGAGTCAAACATAGAGAAGGCGTTTGAGTCAAATACGTCGTTGTTGATTCCTGATCGTAAGCGAAAACTACCAAGCACACTAAAAAAAATACAATCAGTTAAGCAATACGGATATTTCAACTATCAATAAACTAATTGTAAACAAATACAAGCATAGCAAAGCGGCTCTGGCTGAGAATATCCGTATCGAGTTTATTGAGAAGAAGAATGAAATGCAACTCCCAACAGTATACTACGTAGGTTCAAAAAATTTCAGAGGGATTTTGAGAAAACTTGGATTTACCTACAAGATAATTAACAACAGAGCAGCTATTCTACCTAACCCGAATTCGTAATTTGGAGACATAGCTTGCTAAGATATATGCGGAACAACCAAACGTTGGGCAGCGCAGCGAAGCCAATCTTATACACTGATGAAACATGGATAGATCCTTTCCAAAGGATTGGTGAGTATTTAAGTTGATTATCTTACGGTATACTGTTATTATTAATTCAAAATTTAGACAAAGGTTGGGTGTTGAAAAAGTGTTCTTATAAAAACGAGTATGAATACTCGCATCAAAGCGGGAAACCAGAAAGAGGTGGTAGGATCATTGTAGTGAGTGCAGGTACCTCCCTAATTTTGTTTACTTAATTTTCTTCAAATTATTTAATTTTTATTTAAAACTACAATTGTTCGTTCACTAGGAAGCAAAGATGGTACCATTAAGAAATCAATCCTTTTGTATGCAGTTACAAAGAGTCAACAGAGTTTAGATTACCATGAAAACATAAACGCAAAGGTTTATTTGGAGCGGTTCGAGAAACTATTAACAAATTTAAAATTCCCTTCGATCATTGTTATTGACAATGCCAGGTAAAATATGCCCCAGCAAGGAAGCAAAGTATTGATTGGTTGTTTGTTACAGGTACCACTTAACATCTACGGCACCAAAGGCCAGCGACAAAAAGGCTATTTTTAATCAATGGCTGAAAGCGCAGGAAGCAAGTGGGGTTGTGATCCCTACCGGCGACGCATTCCCGCTTCGACCAGAAACTGAACACATTAAACCAGAGCTTGCTAAGTCTCTGAAATTTGTTAAAGCCAAAGGTAACTATTACCAAGTCGACCAACTTTCTAACATGCATGGTCATCAAGTTCTGCGACTTCCACCATACCAATGTGAATTAAATGCTATTGGTTCGTAAATTTATTTCCTTACCAGATTACACACAAAACGAACAAATTTTTGTTTTAATTTTGTTAGAATGCGTTTGGAAAAACATCAAGCTAGACGTCAGAAAACATAATACGGATAAGAATGTGAACAATGTCGTGAAATCTGCAATCAAAACATTGAAAGAATATCCTCAACAAAAATATGCTAATCAATTCCTACCTTTGAGGGTGACAACTTTTGTTGAGCTTGGGTCACTCCCAAATTCAGATTCATCACAGTTGTAAATATTCTCAGGTTTCGACTCAAGGTTCAATTTTTTTATGATAGTGGTTAGTTGCTCAAAAAAAATCAAAAATGATCAACGGATCATTGTCTTGCCGAGCCCTTGAACTTTCCATTAGTTCTGGTTTTTTGAGGCTCATTTGATGTCTCCTACAGAACAACTTGTACCAATCTTGCCTAGGTTGATTGTCTCTAAAATTGTTGTCGATGTTGTTTCTCAAAACAAATTCTTGGACAACATCCAAGATTTCATTTTTACTGAGTCCAAATCCCCATTTGCTCATGGTTTTTAGACAGTTGGACAAAGTTGTTTCTTTGTCTGAAGGAATTGTGGTCCATCTTCTTCCTCCATGAGAAACTCCTGTTGAATTTCGACCTTTCCATCCTTGACACTTGAGTTGTAGTGTCGACCTAGGCACGTTGTACCTTCGGGCTGCTACACGATAACTAGTAGAATTCTTTACATCAAAAATGGCACGCTGCATATCTGCAGGATCCCACGCATTGCCTGAACCTCGACCGGTTTTTCTAACGTAGTTTCTAACCATCTAAATAAAAAAAATGGGATTAGTTCAATTGAAAAATGAAGGATTGGGTTTTTGGCGTGAGCTCATATCCTTTCTACAAGCGACCACACTAACCCACAAGAGAAAGAATGTCAGGGGAAGTGTGGCCACCGTTATGATTAATTGATTTAATTTAAAAAAAATGAATTGACGAAATGTGACAAAGACCCAATTCATGAAATTAGGTGAAAATATAAGGTGCTTACCTTCACTCCCTGACGCAGAAGCAGAATCTCTAGTGTTGTGCTTCCAATTGACTTTACTGATTGGCAAAGTGACTTGTTGAATTAATTGTGATTTCTTCAACAATTGACTTTTGACTCCTTATTTGGTATTAAACTACTCTCACAAAGCAAAGTGACAAAAGGTGTGATATGAAAGTTATTATGAATTTAATAGCAACCCGCTTTAATTTCAAATCTACCGAAACACATTTTGTCCACACTTACCCCGGTAGACCCTAATTTAAATGGGCTTCAACACCCTTTTCACATTCCTCTTCCTTTTTTTAAACTTATTAATTTTCAACCCTTAAAACCTTTTACCCTATTTCTAATTTTCCTCAAGAAATATGAGAACATGTTACAATCACGAGTTCAAAGCATGGTGAACGCTGTGATCCCTTCCTTTTTTTTTAAGACTTATTCTTGTCCTTGGACTTAAGGAACTTTAAACTCTTGAGTCATCTACATGACACAAAGCTAACACTTATGAATCATACTTATTTTTGTACGTTCGAATTAGAAGTCAGTCACATTCTAATTTTCTCCAAGCAAGGTTGTCTATCATCCAAAACAACTGTATTGTCAATTTTATTCTTACAAGAAATGATGGATACTGTACGAATACTACACGTTTTCAGTCGGCAAAATAAGTTTTGCTGGAAAAAATTCTTTCCTATTTAAAAACAAATTTTTTACTCGACCCCACATTTTGCGTTGGTCCCTTGATGGAAACCACGTTTACTGAGCTCCAACAGAGTGGGTTACATTTAGCCAATAGCCTGTCACCTGTAGCAATTTCAAATTTTTTTCTCAAACTTTACCCAACTCAGGGCTTATTTTTTTCTTTTGGGTTAATGGCTTTTTCTCAAGTTATGAAGTCGGTCTACCAATCATCACATGATAAATGACATCAAATATACAAACTTACTCATCGTATACCCTTCAACCTTGGAAGATGGCAAAGCATGACATTTGAGCGAGTTTACCAAGCTTGGCCGAAATTTATCTTATCGGGAAAAATCCAACCAATGGGAGAGGGTACAACTCTCAAACATTTCTCTAAAGCTTTACCCAGCTCATGGGCTTGTTTTTTTTTGATCATGTTCGGATAATTTCCTCTCAATTTTCAATTATCGCACCAATTATCGCATTTGACAAACAAACTGAAAATTCCAAAATACACAAAATTAACCCTCCATAGGCCAATTCTTTTAAAAAACAAAATGTTTCGAACGGCGGTCAACGTGCAAACGCAAAAGTCAACGACGATCTGAGTACGTTTTCTCGAGACTTAAGGACGGTTTTTGGGAGTGCCCTTCAGGGAGCTCTAGCCATCCTAAACATACAATAGTCAACGGCGGTGGTTTTGAGAGTGGTCGCCAGGTCGTTGCGGCCATTCTATTCCGCAAAGGTCAACAGCCCTTCCCATTCGAAAGTACAGTGGCCAAACGGTTTCGCATTCGTCAACTCCGTTGACAAAACCAAACCTTGTCTTAGTGTTCTCCATGACTCAATTTGGCTTGAGTCAGAGTCATTGACTCTGGGAGTCATGATTCTGACTCTAAATTTTGGGACTCGACTCTCGGAGCCGTGACTGACTCCTTGATTGTTGGGAATAAATTCTGAGTCACAGTCACAGTCATGACTCTTACTCCGGAGTCACGTAATGCCTAATAAGGAAAATCAGGAAAGACAATCTGAAAATTTTAATTTTTTTATTAGATGAGAAAAAGAAGGAAAATAATTTCGATATGTGCATTTGAGCTTGTTGGAAAAGAGTCATGACTCAGAGTCATGAGTGTGCCTCCCAACCGCTAAACTCTGGGACTCAACTGTCAAAGTCATGACTGACTCCTTGTTTTTTGGGAATAAACTGAGTCAGAGTCAGAGTCACAGTCATGACTCTGACTCCGGAGTCACGTAATGCCTAATAAAGGAAATAAGGAAAAACAATCTGAAATTAAAATTTAAATTTTTTATTAGTGAAAGTAACGTAATGCCTAATAAGGAAAATCAGGAAAGACAATCTGAAAATTTTAATTTTTTTTATTAGATGAGAAAAAATAATGAAAATAATACCAATATGTGCATTTGAGCATGTTGGAAAAGAGTCATGACTCCCAGAGTCAAGAGTCTGATTCCCAACCGCAAAAGGAGTCAGACTCATCAAAAGACTCTCGACTCTCAAAGAACCTGGGAGTCAGTGTCATGGGAGTCAGAGTAATGGAGGACACTAACGTGATCTTATATTGTTACTTCTTACTTCTAAGCAACATTTAGCAACATTGGATACTTGCTCAACGTTTGTTGACCTTTGTGGATGGGATTGACTAGTAACCAAAATGGAGTCTGCCCCACAATTTCGCTGAGCCATAAAGTTATATGGTAAAGAATATTTTGGCCGAAGGACTTCTGTCGAGTTCCCATTAAAATAGGCTTAAAATCTATTTAATCCTTATGGAGGGGCACCTTTCCCTTGTTTTTTATTCAATAATTACTTGAGAAATACCTAGAGCGGTCCCTCGAAACTTGAAAATTTCCCCTATCTCATCTGGGAAAAGAAATTTACTTTAGGGGGTCGNGGGGGGGGGGGGGGGTTTGGCCTGTTGAGGGTTGCTGTCTTTTTACCAATTACAGAGAAGAAGTGTTCGCAAATTACTGCCAAAAGCAATAAACATTCCTAATAAAATAGTTTTAATTCCGTTTCACTCACGGAATCAACATTAACCAAGAACAGACAAGAAAAGCTAGGTTACATAATTAAGACAATGTAATTTTGGAATTGGTTGCCTGCAAGCATTAGAGGTTACAACTGGACCAACACAAACAAAAATTTATAACAATTTAAAAAAAAAAAAAGTGGTCTACGTCAAAGGACTCTGTACTCCAGTTGAGGATTTTGCTAAACGTCGTGCTTTAAGGATGTGGCAGAATTTGGCTTCATGACCTTTTTCCCGACAAATATAGCACTTCCGAGAGTGTGACGATTTCTTGCTTTTGGTTCCTCTAACAGTCTGACGTCTTGATCCTAACGGACAAACAGAACAGAAGACCTGATGAGCCACTGACATAACTTGAGCACTCATAGGATATTTAGAGGTCGACAAGTCCACTGTGTCCGCATCTTGAAATTCTCTTGACATCTCTACATTGTCCAGCAACGTTGTCATCATTCCCTCTTCCTCATTACTATGTTGATTTGCTTCTACTAAGAGATTTCCTTTGCTTCCAATTTTCCCTTCTTCTCTAGGAAAACTGTCAAGTTTCCTAATGAATCCTTGGTTTTTACATTTCTCTTGTGATTTATCAATTGGAACAATTTTCCTTTCACTCATATTTATAACAGCTGCCGCGTGAAATTTTGTGGACATGTGTTTCTTGAGGCTATCTGCAGTCAAGTATGGAAGACTACAGTGATTGCAAGCATAACCAGTTTCACCCATATGTGATTTCAAATGAATATCAATTTTCGTCCTAAAGACACCTTTCGTACAAATCCTACATGGAAGTTTTGGGTGTACTCTAATCAAATGTGTCAGGATGTCCTTCATTCTTGAAAAACTACACCTGCAGAGACTACATTGAAACACAGACGAGTCACCTTTAGGACAAATGTGATGCGTAGTTGTTGCGTCCACTTCCTCTGAACAAGTGGTACAGACCTGGCTCAACTTTNCTTTAGGACAAATGTGATGCGTAGTTGTTGCGTCCACTTCCTCTGAACAAGTGGTACAGACCTGGCTCAACTTTTTCTTTGATACTGGTGTTGGTACTGTACATATGGGAAGTTGAACATTTCCGTTCGCGGATATGAGCTCTGGTATGTTGTTCATCAGTCTTTCCGTTTTGTGTTCCAGTCGTTTGTGTTTGAAAAATTCCATTTTGCCTTTGAATTGAAGCCCACAAAGTAAACATTCGATTCTCTTCTGATGTGTTCCGAGATGTAGTCTAAAGTTCCAGAGGGAACGGATCATTCTTTTCTCACATCGTGGAAACGGACAACTGTAAAAACAAATTAGTGTAATGTTAATTACCATATATAAAGTATTTAAAATCATTTAGAAATGTTCACTTACTTATAACTTTTGTCAATCTTTCTCAGGGTTCGTGATAATTATCATTGACTATTATCAATGATAATTATCACGACAGAAAAAATCATGATTAAAAAAAATTTTTTTTTCACACAAATTACGCGTTGCATATTTTGATGTTCAGTTAGTAAACTAAAGTTATAAAAAAANAAAAATTTTTTTTTCACACAAATTACGCGTTGCATATTTTGATGTTCAGTTAGTAAACTAAAGTTATAAAAAAACATTTTATCAGCTCTCAGCGTATTTTATGATTTTCAGTGTTCTGTAGCTCTCCTTTCGTCAAAAATNTAAAAAAACATTTTATCAGCTCTCAGCGTATTTTATGATTTTCAGTGTTCTGTAGCTCTCCTTTCGTCAAAAATTGGTCATTAAAATGCTGGCTAAAACTCAAAATTGGTGCAGAATCGGTAATTTTTTTTGAAAATTTATTCGTTATTNAAAATTGGTCATTAAAATGCTGGCTAAAACTCAAAATTGGTGCAGAATCGGTAATTTTTTTTGAAAATTTATTCGTTATTGTTGTCAGGAATTTGTAATGGAGAGATGGACACTATACTTCCTTGGTATTATTACCTAATACTTGATAAATTCAAATTCCATCAACATTAGTTAAACTGCCGTCTAGGACGCATTCTGTGACGAATTATACCTTCTCTGTTACTACACAATGCACGATTATTGACGTAATCGTGCGAAAAAGTTTTGTCAAACTCAAAATTTCCTTCCTCACCTGTAGTTGACTGCATCAGGCTGAAGACCGTGAGCCTCATTTATATGTACCACATATGTTTGGAGATCAGTCGACTTATGGCAACAGTGTTGACAAACTATCGGTGGTAGATGGGGTATATTTTGAAAATAGTTCTTAGCCCACTTATTGTTCGTTTTGGATTTCTCGCCTCTCAGATTTAGTCCAAGTGACATCAATTTTACATGATATTTAACGTGTTTATAATACTTGTCTAGATCGTCGAAACGCTTCGGACAAAATCTACAACGTTGAGTCCCAGACATGTTATCCAAATGTCGTGACTCGTGGTTCACACAGTGCATAAGGTATTTAAATTTCTTCCCACAAGTTTTACATTTGTGCTTAGGGCGTAATAATGAGTCTTCATTTGCCTCTACAATTGTTGATGCCATTTTTGTGGTTCCACCAGGAATCATTAATTCCATCCTTTGATTGATTTGCGTAGAATCAAAACTGTTACAATTGTCTGGAGTCACATCAGTACTATTTCCTCCAAAAGAAACCTCATTTGGTCGATGGGAATGAACCATAGTCCGATGAACTTGCAANACATCAGTACTATTTCCTCCAAAAGAAACCTCATTTGGTCGATGGGAATGAACCATAGTCCGATGAACTTGCAAACTCTGCGACGACACAAATCGCATAGAACAGTTAGTTTGAAGGCAAATATATGGTTTCTTAATACGAGCAAAATGGGAGTTTTGAGCGTGATCATCCAGCATAGCATTTGAATCGAAAACTTTAGGGCAGTGCACACAAGCGTACGACTCCAACTGTTTGGTTCCATCTTCATAATTGAGAGTGAGTGATTCAGAGTTACCAGTAGCACTTTCAGGAGCTGGTCCATCCAATAAGTCGAGAAGATATGAAACATCCGAAACTTGACACATTTCTTCATCACGTATCATCACTGAAGGTATCTCATTTGATGTAAGTTCAAACTGCGGGTCAACAGGATCATGTAAATTCACACTGGGGTCAATGTTATCAGGAGTGAAATCCAACGTCAGATTTGGATACTGCTGCGAAAGAAAATTCCGTGGAATCATTGAAAACTGATTAAAAAAATAGTATTTTTTTAAACCTTGTCGTAAATGTGCAGTGGATCCTTTTCTTCCATGTTACAGTCTTCAACATCCGTTGTGTCTACCTTTATTGCCATATGATCTAGGTCAACCACACGCGACTCTTCATCAGTTTCTAAGGCCAACGGATCTGTCACAAAGTATTCTTTCGTTTCCAATTCTTCAAGCTGTGACCAATCACCTGAGACCTGCAAAGTCTCAAACTCGATGACACCAGTATTTCTCAGAGAAGGTATACATCCATCCAAGTCCATGTTGTAATTGTCTGTAAATAAATAACAATTTTAATTTTAATGTGGTGGACGCACACTCTCATAAATAAGGCCACAAATCATTTTTGATTAATGAGTTGGAGCAGGAGCCAATTAAAAGTACCATCAAGGTTATCAGTGAAATTATNCACAAATCATTTTTGATTAATGAGTTGGAGCAGGAGCCAATTAAAAGTACCATCAAGGTTATCAGTGAAATTATGACTAACCTTTACTAGTAGCATGTGGTGTTGTCCGTAATGATCTATTTGGTTTTAATTGTCTACTGAATTTNCACAAATCATTTTTGATTAATGAGTTGGAGCAGGAGCCAATTAAAAGTACCATCAAGGTTATCAGTGAAATTATAATGACTAACCTTTACTAGTAGCATGTGGTGTTGTCCGTAATGATCTATTTGGTTTTAATTGTCTACTGAATTTTNATGACTAACCTTTACTAGTAGCATGTGGTGTTGTCCGTAATGATCTATTTGGTTTTAATTGTCTACTGAATTTTTCAAAAATGACACGAGGTTTGAATTGAATTCGCCTATTTGAAACCAATTTCTTATTGAGTTTTGTCACCAGTTGGATTGGATGTTTGATCGGATGTAACCCTTCATGAAATTGGAGAAGTTTCTCACTGGAAAAAAAACGGGAACAGTATTTGCACTTGATTGCCTTCCGTGGTTCTGGTGAAATTTTTAGTAAAGATTCATGTGATTCCAACTCATTCTCTGACACTCCGGAAGTCTTTTCATCATCTTCTTGATCAAAATTTTTATTGATGGTTTCAAACTCAGCATCAATTTCTATAATGGTTTTAGATTCTTCAAATGATGAATCCAATAGCCTTGCATTCTGTAAAATTTTCTCAATGAATTCGGTATATCTTGGATCTTGATCAACGCGGCATAAGATGACTCGTACCTCCTTCCTTCGTAAACAAATTGTTAAAAAATATTAAACCAAACGTATAAATTAATTTCTGGTTTACAGTAAAAGACGACTCGATTTTGAAGTTGGTGGCTCGACTATTTGTTCTATTTCAATTGAATCCTCAATTTTGATATTTTCCAGAATATTTGAGTTAATTTCCCATGCTAAGTGAATATCTCCCTGAAAGTTGTAGCTGGATGAAGGAGTCTCAAATGAAGAGATTTGCAATGTCGGATTTTGAATTTGAAGTTTCTTGGTCTTCCTTCGATGACCCCATTTCATGTTGCGAGACTTTGGTTTTTTCTTGACTTTTGGATCTAATAAAGATTCATGTGGAGGTGCAATAAAAGCCATTTTTCGGTAATGCCGGTACCGCGGAAAAATCTCACATTAGGGTACTAGTAGTTTTGCACTACTGATATTTTTCTTGATAAATATACCGACTTCATTGTGTGAAAATGCTATTTGGTTTTTTGCTTTCAAAATTTTTAATTTAAGAAAAAATTTCAGAACTTTAGGAAGGAAATTTAAAAAAAAAACATACGAATGTTGGGAAGAAAATTTCCAAACTTTGGGAAGAAAAAATTCCATAATTGGGAAGAGAATTGAATTTTCATCCCAATTAGAAGTTATATAAAAATTCGCAAGAATTTGCCGAAAATTGCCAAAATTAAAAATAAAATTGCCAAAAACTGGAAGAAAATCGACTAAATTGGGAAGAAAATCGACTACATTTGAAAGAAGATTATTGCACGGTTAGCCATTTAGCCGGATGAAAACATTTATCCGGCTGACTAGCTTAACTGGCCGGTCTGGACGATTTTTATCTAAATTATGCGCAGAGGTGGATTGTCTCAATTTCCCAAAGTTATTGTAGATTTTCGTAATCCTTTGGTTACCTCTTTACTTATAAATTCAAATTTAACTAGGTTATCCCAGTGAATATAGGCGAAGTAATTTCCAGTATAGTTAGCTTTGGAGGATTATTTAGTCCAATTCAAAAAAAAATTTTAATTATGAACCAAAGCCTACTGCTACGCATAGTTATGGTCCAATAAGTGAAAAAATTCTGTGTTGATTAAATATTATTTGAGTTTGTTTCAACTAGTGTTGCCCCGATGCATCGGCCGCCGATGCGATCATCTAGTCGCATCGGCGTGGCATCGGCATCGACATAAAAGTTGAATCGGCCAGTTGGCCGATGCAGTTGCCGATTAAAAAAAAAAGAAAATATAATTTATTGCAAAGTTTGCTTAAAATTTACTTAAAATTTGCCTTATTATGAACCAAAATCAATTTAGTTCAGTCTGGCGTTAGGCTGATAGCCCGAACACCAATTTCAAACATTTTAAGCTCAATCACATTGCCGCCTTTGTAATTCGACCGCAGTGAATTGAGGAATTGTGCTATGAAAACAAACTTATGTTACTCAAATTTATTGAAGCCATAGTCAATTATTTAATGAAAATTTTGTCGTACAGATCGTCCACTAACGCAATTTTTAATCGTCCAGATCGTCCAGGTTGTCCTGTCAATTTCATTCGGCTGTCCCAAAACTGAAAAATTGTGTAGAAAATTGCAAGAAAAATGGGAAGAAAATTCCTAAAATTGGGAAGAAAATTACCAAAATTGCATAGAAAATTTACAAAATTGGGTAGAA
Source organism: Holacanthella duospinosa (assembly GCA_002738285.1). NCBI lineage: Eukaryota > Metazoa > Arthropoda > Collembola > Poduromorpha > Neanuridae > Holacanthella > Holacanthella duospinosa. The sequence goes on along the minus strand of NIPM01000436.1, from coordinate 20,461 downwards.
ATGTAATTGGAAAGAAAATTCACAAAATTGGGTAGAAAATTGACTTAATTGGGAAAAAAATTTCCAAAATTGTGAAAAAATTTCCAAAATTGTGAAAATTTTTTCCAAAATTGGGAAAAAAATTTCCCAAATTGGAAAAAAATAAAAAACTGAAAAAAATAATTCCAAAATTTGAACAATCCACTTCGAAAAGAAATCCGAAATGGTGAAGGAAATAATAACGCTGTTGAATTTGTATTTATAACCTCTAATAATATTTTTCGCTAACATGTATTCCATTTGTGTAAATAACACATTAAAATAGAGTTGCCCCGAAGCTTCGCCCGCCAAATCATGGACTTCTACGCGTTTCGGCGATGGCCAAATCCTTCTTGTCCTGATTCGGTGTTGCGGCCGAAACATAAATACTGGTGACAAAATTTAATCAAACTGTTTTCCGTTGCCCCAATTTTATTTTTGCTTGGCGCTGAAATTGCAACAAATCAATTGACGTAGGTAGGAAACATTACGTCTAGTTTTAATATTAAGTCTAGAACGACCTATAATATTCAAAGTCCAAAAGAGGCAGATTTCGATTTAGAAGCGCCAAAGATTCTCCGTTAGCAGGGAGAAGTCTATTACGACTATCTTCATAAATGTTTCCTGTTGTTGAGAACAATCGTTGACTAAAAATAGTGCTAGCAGGGGCTGACAAGTACTTGAAAATTAACTTTGATAAGTTTGGAAAGCCAGCTAAATTTTGTTTCCACCACACCAGAGGGTCTTCATTTCTACCTGCTTGAGACAGATTCAAGCAAACTGATATTTCGGTTTTCACTGTAAATTGTAATTGTAATTTGTATGTAGGGTCAGCTCGGCTTTCAGTATTGTCTCCAAATTCATGGAAACAGTCCCAAAATGCAGAATGAACTTCTTGTCGAAGTTGCTTTTCAGGTGGAGGTTGTGTTAGGACTGACTGAGGTGGTAGAGTTTTGTCAACTAATTCAATGTCATCCGACGCATTACACAACTCGTCCAAAATTTTAGTAGTCACGATTTCACGTTGTTCTCCACTAAAAAATGTACTCTATACCTTGGGTCAAGGAAAGTGGAAATGGTGTATTTGTCGTCTGTAAAAACATAATTCATTCTTGAATAGATACTTTTTTTCAATTTATCCTTCATAGTGCCGACACCAGAATGCAGATCATTTTGCTTTGTAAGATAGCGGAGAAGAGTAGCTATAATTGGTATGACTTCGGAAATNACACCAGAATGCAGATCATTTTGCTTTGTAAGATAGCGGAGAAGAGTAGCTATAATTGGTATGACTTCGGAAATCCGAGACTTTGCCTCTGACCTTTTTTGTAATTTCTTGGAATGGCTGTAGTAAAGAAAGTATGGATGAAGCAAGCTGACATTGATTTTCTGATAAGTTGGTGATTGTTCCTTCTCCAGCAAAGAAGCAAATGCAGTCTTTCAGTTCGAGCNACACCAGAATGCAGATCATTTTGCTTTGTAAGATAGCGGAGAAGAGTAGCTATAATTGGTATGACTTCGGAAATGCGAGACTTTGCCTCTCTGACCTTTTTTGTAATTTCTTGGAATGGCTGTAGTAAAGAAAGTATGGATGAAGCAAGCTTACATTGATTTTCTGATAAGTTGGTGATTGTTCCTTCTCCAGCAAAGAAGCAAATGCAGTCTTTCAGTTCGAGCNGACATTGATTTTCTGATAAGTTGGTGATTGTTCCTTCTCCAGCAAAGAAGCAAATGCAGTCTTTCAGTTCGAGCAGTCGTTCTAACATGTAGTAGGATGAGTTCCATCTAGTAGGGACGTCTTAACCCCTTGATCATATTTGACGCATTGTCTCGAATAACCAGGTGTATCTTATCAGGTGTAACATTCCATTTGTCGAAAAGAAGTTTTAATTTTTGACCGATTGAATCTCTCGTATGTGATCCCGAAATATTAGACAAATTCAATACGAAATGTCGAAATTCCAATTTATCACTAATCCAATCTGACGTGAGGCTGATATAAGCATCATTACTGTTAGATGTCCAGATGTCTGTTGTGAATGAGAGATGATTAGCTTGATTGACTAGCTGACACTTTTGCTTTGCATTTTTGATACATTTCAGGGATCACATTCGTTGTAAAAAATGTTCGTCCAGAAATCTAAAAATTATTTACATTTTATTTGTAAAAGTCCTCCTAACACATTCTTTTGAATTAATACGTGTTAAACGAACACGCAAGCTGTTTTTTATTGATAACAAACGAAAGAAGACAGGNCATTCTTTTGAATTAATACGTGTTAAACGAACACGCAAGCTGTTTTTTATTGATAACAAACGAAAGAAGACAGGCCTAATTCTCATAATTTAATCCTCACCTTATATTGTGGCACTGCAAATTTCAACAACCGACTAAATACAGTTCGCTCTGTCACAGATGACGGTTCATTATCAATAGCAATCATCTCACCAATTTTGGAATGTCATTTTTTGGATCTTGGATTTGAAATATGCCATTGAACCCCTTTTTGAAGTGCCTCATTGATGCATGGTTGCTGTTTCACCTCGAATTCAACTTTAGTATTTTCTTGAGCCACAAACTTTGCATAATCTTGTTTATATTTACGTTCCAGATGTAGTTTCATTCCCGCATTTGTAGCTTTCTTCCCAACCCCACCACGAGAAATCATTTGGTGACAGATTTTACACTCAACTTTTGTAGCGTAGTTCACATTTTCACTATAGTAAGCCCAAATGACGCTTTTCCTTAACTGTTTGTCTAAAATTATAATTACAATGCCAATGAAATCAGAAATAAGCAGTAATTAGAAAAATGGTCAAAATTATTAACCTGAACTGCAAGACGCTTCTGCTTCAGATTTGATCACCTCTATTTCATCTGGTTCCTCCATAGTTTTGTAGTGACTTTAACGTAATTAAGTTAAATTAAAATTCGAAATCAAAAGTCACGTTCCGAAACAAAATTAATAATGATCTGTTTAAGTTTAATGTAAGCAGAAACTTGACATTACCCTAACGACATGTTTATTCATGTCAAGACGATTCGATAGATACGTCACATGCACGATTCGGCTATTTCGGCCTGGCCGAAACGGACTATACCATTGTTTGTTTCGGCCGAAACGGAATTTTGCTCGTTTCGGAGCAACTCTACATTAAAATGCATTAGTAGAAGCATTAAGAAATTAATTGAAAAAAAAAATTTTTTTTTGCAACCCTGTTTTCGGCTTTTTTCGCCGGTACCGCATTTTGGCTTTTATTGCACGTCCGGATTCATGTTTCTCACTCTTGTTGGACTTCGACCCAATAATTCTGCTAGATCTTGTGCCAGAATTTCCAGCAGTGGTAGGTAATATTTCTGAATTTAAACTCATTTTGTCATGTTGGTGAACATGGCACAAAGGGTCAGTCTCTCTCGGAATTATCTGCGAAATTTGAGATGAAGTTGTGGATTTTGTCACTAATGATAATTTTTTCAAAATGTTAAGAAAGTCAGCTCGCTTCACTTTCAGTGGAATCGTCTTGGATGGGTTCGACGGTGGTGGGTCACTACTAAGAGACGAACTTACTTTCTTCATTCTACCTTCGGAGTCAGACAATTTCGTATTTCGATTACTGGGAATGAGTGATGCGGTGGTTGAATGAACTTTTGTGATCTATGGGTATAATAAAATGGATTATTAGCATATATAATAAACTTTTATGCTGAATTCGAACGTTTCTTCATTCTGACCCCTCAACCGGAAGATTAACAAGCAGGGGTCAAACCATCAATTGAACTGACGGGCATCCAGGAGGTTTGTCTACCACTGTTCACTGTACTGTACCTTTCCTGTTTTTCAGTAAATTAATTCTCAATTGACTGGTTCTACAGAAACTAACTCGACACTGCTCACAAGATTATCACCAAAGATGGGCAGTAAGAATAGAAAAAATTAAACATAAACTCGTTCTGTATGACTTCCCAGAAAATGGGAGAGAATTCAGGAGCCGTGGATCTGGCTCCTTAATATTTAGGACTTGGCTCTAGAGCAATGCAATGGCTNATGGGAGAGAATTCAGGAGCCGTGGATCTGGCTCCTTAATATTTAGGACTTGGCTCTAGAGCAATGCAATGGCTCAAAATTTTGGTAAATAGCAGTATAGTTGAAATGCTCCGATTTGGATGATTTTTTAGATTTATGGTTCGTGAATACAAATATGAAAATTTGTTTGACACTAAATGAANATGGGAGAGAATTCAGGAGCCGTGGATCTGGCTCCTTAATATTTAGGACTTGGCTCTAGAGCAATGCAATGGCTTTGGCGCCCATCAAAATTTTGTTAAATAGCAGTATAGTTGAAATCCTCCGATTTGGATGATTTTTTAGATTTATGGTTCGTGAATACAAATATGAAAATTTGTTTGACACTAAATGAAAATAATAAAAATTATGACTTTTTGAAAATTGTGGAAATATTGTTGAAAACCTACAGGATTTTTGTGTGATCTGGAAGTTAGGCTGTTACGTTCTTAGGTAGATAGTAGAATTTTGGGAACAATTAACAACTCAAGTGCCGTTCCGGCGTCAGGTGACACTTATTTGATTTTATCCGAAAGGCGGTTTTGCTTTGATAAGATGATAATGAGAGGAGACCAACAAATACCTTCACACAAAAATTAGTGTTTGCAAGATGCAATATTTCAACCCACTACTTTTAGGTTCATGACAGAAGCAGAATCCAAAGAAAAAGTTTACAAATTAAGATTAAATTTAAGTCGGGGATATAAAAGTTTATTTTATAAGTGAATTTCTTACTGATGTCGTCATTCAGTGCAGGAGGTATTATCGAACCAACTAAACTTTACGTTGCGTGTGCGTAAATTTTCACGGACTGACTAAAAAACTTACCAGGGTAGGGTGGGTTGCCCATGTCGGATAGGAGGTTTTTAGTTTAAACTTGAGTTTGTTTGTATTTCAACTTTATTTATTGTTTGTTAATTGTTTTAAATTATTAATTTGTTTTTGAAAAATGGCTAGTCAAACTCCAAAACGCAAAAACCAAACTAGTAGCAAGAACATAAATCAGATAATTGAAAATGTAAAAAAGTTTTTGACGGAACTTAAGAATAGGAGCGAGGAATTCTGTACCCAGTTAAATATCAACCAAAGTGATTTCCCAGTTAAAATCAAAAGTATTAACCAATTGGTGGATGAACTATGCTGTGTAAGCAAGTCCAAAGTGGAGAAAGCAACACATACAGATACAGAAGAAAATGAAAAGCGGCTGAAGGTTGTAAGAGGAAGGAAGGGACATGAATGGGACAGTTTCCTGACAGCATTAGTACGACATATTTAATGCTTGAATCGCACCAAATTTATTATGAACTTTTTATCGTTTGTGTTTAACTTATTTTTAATTAAGGTTCGTCGAGTCTGTCACCGTTTTTACGCGCGGAAAGAATATCCCACAGTTTACAAAATATTACGGACTTGTGCAGCCGATGACAAGTTTCCGAAGATGGGTCGTGAGACATTTAGAAAATGTCTTACTCGAAAATGTGGTTTCAAATATAAAAAAGTATTCAAAAAACCGGTTTACTTGGAAAGGACGGACATTGTGATTCAGAAACAGACATTTCAACGTCTGAAGAAGAAGTTTAATGTTTTAGTTGTGGTAAGGAGTTCGGTCAGCCTTACCGGTAAGTGTTTTAGTCAGTCCGTGAAAATTTACGCACACGCAACGTAAAGTTTAGTTGGTTCGATAATACGTACTGATTTTTTACTTTAGGAAGGGAGGAGAGTGAAAGATGGGAAGAAGAATTTAGTAGGGAGGGTGGTAATGCGGTAGGGAGTGCGATAGGCCGTTAGGGTGGTAAGGAATGCTCTGGGGTGATAGGCAATTGAGTTTGGGCAGTAGGGAGTGAGTTGAGCTGGTAGGAAGGACGTTTGGACAGTATGGATTGCATTGAAGCGGTAGGGAGGGTGGTTAAGCGGAAGGGAATGAGTTGGGGCAATAAGGAGCGCTTTGGCGAGGTAGGAATTTTGGTTGGACGTTAGCGAGTGGGTTTGGGGTGGTAGGGAGAGCATTGGGGGCAGTAGGAAGGTTGGACGGTAGAGAGGGCGTTGGGGCTTTATAGTGCATTGGGGCGGAAATGCGGTAGGGGGTGCTTGAAGCGGTTAGGCGGTTTGGCGTTAAGAAGGACGGTATTGTTGTAGGGAGGTCGGTTCAGCGGTAGGAAGTGCGTAGAGACAGGAGGGAGTGCGTTGGGGCGGTAGAGAGTGAGTTGAGGATGTAGGCGAGCGTTAGGGCGATAGGGTGGGCAGCGGGAATGCGCGTATAATCGTCGAATAAGCATGTAAATGTTCATAGTGCACGTCCTATGCTTACTGCGCATGTCAACGTCCACTGCGCACTGTACGTGTGAAAGGGCTTGTTACATGCACTATCCTGTAATGGAAACCCCATTCCGATCTTTTCAGTAGTTCTCGAAATATTCGACTTATTATTTAAAAAGTAAAATCCCAAAAGGCAAAATTGGAGTTTCGGGAAAACTTTACATATCTTAGGTCATAGCTGACGAATAGGGATCATCTTCGAACTTGTCCGTTCCTAGTGCATGGTCTACCTAGTAGTGAAAACCCAATTTCGATCCGTCTATGCTGCCAATGTTGATGTGAGAAATTAACAAATAACGTGTTTGCTAATGTTATTCCATAACTCTCCTATTTCAAAAAATTAAAATTTTCCTATTTATCGATTTCGTAATGTTTTATATAGCCTTGGGAACGGAGTTACGCCCGTTTCATGCTTTTCCAAATCGTCGTGTTTTCTTTTTTCATAAAGTTATCATGACGTACTCTAAATTCAGGGTTCGATTTTTATCAGTAAAAACTAGTTTTTACCATACCAGTGGTAAAAAGTGGTAAATACCAGAAAATTGGTAAAATCTTTATCCATAATGTTTTGCTTTTCTCGGTTAGTAATGTTTAATTTAATAAATCAGGAACATTCTAATATAGCAGGAATTCAATAAGACCGGATTTAATGTAGTGCTCCCGTGCTGCTAAAAAAGGATTTCTTCCTTCATTGGCAGAAGTTTATAATCGTTCTCAAATAGCGTGGGTAAATTAACATACCTTTAATAATTTGCATATATAAACTAAACTACATACCAATTTATTTGGCTCTCCTCTTGCAAATCTTCTGGATCACCACTCACGAAACATGTAAATAAATTATCTGAGAACAAGGAGTCCAAGAATATTTTTGTCATATTATCATATTTTAGTTATAACTTCAATACGCCAACTTTTAAGTTCAAAAAATTACTCAGGTCGATATTGCTATGGAAAGTTACAATTTGTAATTTGATATCCTGGCAGATATCAAGGCCTTGGTTTGAACATCAACCATTGATTATTATATCGATCTTACAAAAATTACAGGTGTTGATAATTGGCAAAGTGATAGAACAATATCTCTTAGTCTTATTCGCGCTCGCTTCAGGATTATTACTCAAGTAAAACATAAGTGGTTAAGTAAGATTATGGGAACACTTACGTGTACAACTATTCCCCTTCTCGTTTCAATATTCGTGTGTACTATTTCGGGATTGTACAATCTTGAAAACCTTTTAGTTGGATTTGAAAAGTGTTATATTATTAGAATTGACTATGTAAATAATAATATTTCAGAATTTTTCAATGGTGTCCCAGCCACTCGACTTACTATTGATACAATGAAGGCAAACGAAACCGACGTTGAAAATCTCATCATAAAATTGAAATACTATTGGAGATTTCGGAAGACTATCTGTCAAGTAGTGTATCTAATGTATCCTCCGTCGTTGATGAATGCAAATTATGCAATTAGAAGCTTTAACTGGATGACAGAGTGTAATCCATTTATTTCCCCTCCTTATATGACTTGCTATAAAAAGTATTTCTATTTCATCACTGTCAACAACATAAGTCGAAATAACTATTATGGTGAACATAGACAACAAGGTGGAGGATATACCCTGGAAGGCTATGAAATCCTCATTGGAAAAGATCCGATGGAAATAATATTTGCTTTTTTCCCCTTCGGTCAATCTGAAACGACTATTTATGCTGATCAAACAACTTATACCAGAAATATTCTCGATCATATTGCAATTTTATCAATAATTTGGAGTCCGCGAAATTTTTTGAGAATTCCGGATGGTATGGACAATGCCGATTACGACACGTCAGTATACTTGGCAGGGGCATTAAAGTTACCAGACTCATCAGACTATGTAACTAGTTTATTCAACATGTTGTTTAATATTACGAATGATACCATAGGTGAGATGTATGGAAATATTACCGTTTATCTATATGGTAATCCCTGTACCATAATCGTTGACATTGATTCTTATCCCACTCTAAAATATGGGTCACTGTTCCTTTTTACAAGAACTGCCACTTACTCTTTTATGACTTGTGATTGTTCACATAGATATATATCCTTTGCAGCTTATGCAAATCCATTTCAAATTGATTTTTGGGTTTCTGCAATTGTCTTCTTTACCATATTTATTATTTTCTTAATGATACTCTTCCATTTCTTAAAAATTCCTGATAGTGCCCTTCAATTACTTTTTAAAATATTTCTTGAGCAAGGATTGACATTGTCTACAAAATTGAGCAATGTGTCTGGCTTTAAATGTATTTTAATTTCAACATTGATGATGGGTATTATTCTCACAAATTTGTACAAAGGAGCTCTTACATCCGATCTAACTTCACCTTTACCCTTAAAAAATCTAGAAAAAGTAATTGATGCATTGACACAAGGTTTCAAAATACTAGTTACTCTCCATCTCAATAAGTTGCCAAAATATTTAGCCACAAAATTGCCAATAAATGGTACACAAAATGAGCTAAAAGCATATTCGGAATGGTTTGGAAATAATTTTGTAAGAGTAATTAACCTCAGAGATTTTACGTTTAATTATTCAACGCCAGATTTACAGGCCCTATTTACACTAATTTATAATAATATTGAAGTAAGATTTGATTTTGAATCCGAAATCAAACTAAATAAATGTAACAAGACGATGATGATTGGTGAGAAAAATAAACTGGATGAAATACGAAGTGGATTTACAAATTGGACACGACTGTCATCTATCTACTATGGAAAACAAACATTTTTGTCACATCCGGTTGCATGGTCATTTAGTAATGTAGAATGGAATATACGGGGAATGACATATTCTCGCTTTCAGTCAATTTTTCATAGTGGAATATTTAACTACATGATGCAACGGGATTGGGACAGCAAATCAACCAAAATTATACCCAAAAGAGTTAAAGTTGAGGTTCTTTCTATAGAAAGTAATTTCCTTATCTCTGCTTTTGTTATGTATTTTGTGTTACTGCTCTATTGTCTAGTTGTGTTTGCTATAGAACACTTAATTCGGTTAGCTAGAGCATTCTGAATGACTTTTTATCTGGGGCAAAAATTTTATACTCACTTTTGTGTTGTTGAGTCAGCTGGGCTGCTAACACTNAAAGTATCAAAGTTATGATGCTAATTCGGAATTTATTAGGGAGGTTTAAAATTTAGTGAAAAATTACAATTACGAAGCCGTACGTAGATTGCCGATCTTTGTAAGTGGTGGAGTGTTAGCAGCCCAGCTGACTCAACAACACAAAAGTGAGTATAAAATTTTTGCCCCAGATAAAAAGTCATTACGGTATGTATTCTTCTAACAACATAAACCACCTAAATGTTGTACTAAACGTTAAGCAATTTATCGACAGCAAAGACGATGAATCGTATAAGATAAATGATGTATTTGCAGAATTGCATCATCTGCGTTAAAATAGTCCAAAAATACAAATATTAACATTAGAAGATCATTTCAAAAAGTGCTTTATTACAAGTTTAATTAAAAACAATTTATTTTGTAACAATAATATTCCACAGTTGTAGTTTTCCGAAAATACAACGGAATATATTTTTAATAGACTTATACTTTCTAGATGTCACTAGATTTCAGAACCAATGACTGAGTACCTAAGTGTATTCTTTGTAGTTAACCCTCTGATTTCAAACTGACCAAACCATTGCCAGCAGTATAACTCGAGGATTGTTATTCCTGTCTAGCTGCTGGGCAATATCTACTAAGATGCGTCGACTACAGCAGATACCTCACACCTTACAACTATCCAAATTAAGTCTGGTATGCTGATTCAAGAAATTAGAATAAGATTAATCCATGAACATTTAAAAGAGCTCACACTAGTTGCAAAGTTAAACTCTGTCGCCTTACTCCACATCAGCAAGCGTATTCAATATCGGACATTATGTTGAATCTCGGTAGTTTCGATTTAAAATTATAACAATTCAAACATCTTTTGTAACAAAAATTAAATATTATAATTGGTTGACAACATGCAGTAATTATCAGCAAACGCTTAAAATACATAATCTTTGAGAAGTATCTAAATTATGCGGCAACAACGCGTAATCATAAATCTCGTCCTAAACAATTTTATGCAATAAAAAAACGCATAAAACGCATAAGTTTTTCCATACCGCATAATTTTTTCGATGATGAATAATTTTAACTTTAGCCAGCAATTCTTTAAAATGGAATAGATTTTGATTTGATTTTAAAGGATATAGAGAAAGTTGCATAATTATGTCACCTAAAAATTAGATTCAAAATTAATTTTATAACTTGTAGTAAAATCAATTAATTCTTTGGTAGATCCTTTAGCAAAGCGAAACAGTAGTTCATTGAATGAAGAGTCTATGTAAAAAAATCTGATGTAGCTTGAAAACTTCATTTCGTGATCCATATGTACTAAAGATGAAACAATTCTTAAAAGAGCTTTAAAAATCTCTAACAAAAAATGTTATTAAAAATAAGAGGGAAAAAAATCAATTCAATAAGTTAAAAATAGCACATCTGTATCGCAACATTTGCATCGAAACAATAGTACATCTTTATCGCAACAATAGTAACACCTGTGTTTGCATAATGGAGTGTCGTTTTATGACATTAAGTTTAAACAAGCTGAAACTTTCTTTAAACACTATTTCGTTCTTTTAATGAATTAATTTTGAACGAAGAAATATTTAAGCGCTCTAGAGCAACCATGTAATATATCAAAGAAATCGGAAGTTCACTCTGTTCCAAACAGCAAAAATACGGCCTGCGAAAATACGCCCTGGGAAATACGGCCTATAGAAAATAAGGCCTCTAGAAAATATGGCCTGTGGAAAATACGGCCTTATAATATACAGCCGTAACAAAATACGTTTAATTGAAAATACTTTTCATTATTTATTTTAGGTTTTATTTTAGATTTCCTTTAGATGTTCTTATAGTTTTCTTTTACTTCTCATGGTAATAATCCGTAGGCTCCTTAGATTAGGTTAGGTTAATCCTATGCAAACAGGAAATCCTAACTGAACGGTAAGGTCTTCAAACAAAACATCAATGTTAAATTCTACTTATTTGTGGAATCGAATTAGTAGAAATCTAGGTAAGCAGAATACGATTACTTAACGTTTTAATTAGATTTTTTTTAGGTTTTATTTTAGGTTTTATTTTAGGTTTTATTTTAGATTTTCTTTCGGTTTAGGTTGTTAGGGTTAGGTTTTTTTAATTTTGTTTTGTTAAGTTTTACGTGTGGCAAGCTTCGGGATGAAGTTAAGGTCTTCTAGAATTATCTTTATACGGTATTTTCGGAAGTCCCTAATTTTATAGGCCATATTTTCCAGACCGTGTTTTCCATGCCGTATTTTCCTGACTGTATTTTCTTAAGCCGTATTTTCATAGAAACAATGTGTTCCTGGCAATAAATAGAGAAATTGGCTGACGTAGCTAGAAAACGCATAAAACGCATTATTTTTTACCTAAGACCGCATAATGCTGCACCAATATTTTGCATAATCCCTGGTAATTATGCTTCCAACATTGTTTACCATTTACATTTGGTGCTATTTTTTTTCTCTTTTTGGCTGTTAAAGCACTAAAATTCTTCAGCTTTTAACTATTGTCAAGTAATTCTCATTGGCTCTTAGAATAGGATAATTCTGTATCCAAGATTGCATCCAAATTTTGCAATGCTTCGAATTTCATGTGTCTCTGTTTGCTTCTTAAAATCCAAATATCTTTTCGCTTCATCCTATTATGTCAAGTACCTATATCTCATTTGATCTCAGAATGAAGTTATATGATAAATAGTATTGTATTGTTCTCCAAGGCTCCAAGTTTGGCTTCTGCCAGAGTCACTCTGAGTCGACTCTGAGTCAGAATCACAGTCATGATTGACTCCAGAGTGACGTAACACAAAATATGGAAAATCGGCTAGCACAATATGAAATTAAATTTTATTTATTTAATAATAAAAGCAATGAAAAAAAATAAGACCAATATGCTGATTTGCGCATGTTAACTAAGAGTCATGACTCTACAATCTAACTATGAATTTGAAGGCTAAAGTCATGACTTTGGCTCCCAACCACAAAAAAATCAGAGTCAACAGATGAATCCCAAAACCCTTAGAATCAGTGACTCCAGAGCTGACTCATGGAGAATACTATTGTTGTAGTTAAGAGCCTCGTTGGGTTTGCGGTTGATGATCCTTTTCAGTTATTGTGTTTCAAACATAAATAATAAACTAATGGATCTGTTATGCCGTTAGTAGACAGCATGACGAGTTTTCCACACCACACCTCTCCCTCAAAGCCACCGAGCATCGATCTAAGTCAGCAGTGTTGCTAAAGTCTACGAACCTAAAGACCTAAGTTTTTCCACCGACCTACTTCTGCGGTGTTGGTACGTACACCTAAGTATTCTCATTCCCCACAGTCTGCAGATCTAATGTCTGATTCAGTAATCAGTGTACTTGTACCTATCCAAAATTTCACTTTATTTTACGAAACTGAGCAACGACCGCGGACAATTATGCGTATTATTTACATTTTCTTTTCTATAATTTTTTTTTGTTCAATTTCGTAGGAATAGGGATTGATAATATGATAACTAAAATAATAATATTCAACTTAATCAGTATCTTCAGAACTTGACTTTACGTTATTAATTAATTTATTATATTAATTTTTTTTTTGTAGAACTCGTGATTTAGTATCAAAGAAAAATATTAAGTTTCATGAACTAAGTAGTATAAATATTAATTATACTAATTATCAAGGACGCCGTTTCTATGTATTTGCATAATCGCAGCAAAGCAACACAAATTGGTGATACTTAGGATCTTCACCAATTATGAAAAATGGAGCCGATTAACGAAATGTTAATTCGCATAATCACAACGTAAACGTATAATTTATTTCTAGTCTGATTTTTACAGCTTTTAGTGCATTTTATACCATCGTGAGCGCAATTTGTTGTTCAAATACCAACAAATTGACGATTTTTATTTATCGAACAAAATTTAACCAATTTTATTTTAAAATTTTTGTTAAATCTAGCAATATCTGTATGCGTTTATCTTCTTTATCGGGGAAACTAAATTTTCGAAATTTATGGGTCTAATTCAACTAATATTTAACAAAGCAACGTCTGTCGTGCTCAAATATACGCACACAAATTCTTTTAAAGGTTTTCATGTCATCAAAATGTCAATATAAGCTTATAAATTACCGCGCATAATATCGCATAGTTTTTTTGTAAATGCCGCATAATATTTTTAAATTTCACGCATAAAAACGGCGTCCTTACTAATTATTATATTAACCATTTAAAAATTTTTAAAATACTTTCAAAGCAGCTGAAGTTCTTTCAGCAACTCTTTGGAAAGGAATTGGTAGATTTGATTCTTGGATTGCGCCTGAATTAATTGATCCTTCAATTAAAACTTCGTCTTCAAAATACTTTTTCACATTTAGAATAGCTCTTTTCTCCTCTTTAGTTTTAGGCTTCATTGTTTACTTTACATTCTTAGAACTTAGAATATGAGAAATATTTTCAAACTATTATTTGTATTCTAATAGAAATTTGTATTCTAATTTGGGATTTTACTTGTACAGATACCTATGCTGCTTCATATATACGTGATACTTCAGTAGTAATTGGATCGGCAGCCAGGGTTGCTGAAGAGAAGAAGATTAAGAAATATCAATTAACTTCTCAAAATCAATTCATTTTCGCACCAATTGCAATTGAAACTCTGGTGTTTGGGGTTCCCAAGGACTCTTGTTGATTAAGCAAATTGGTGAGAGGATATCCTTAGCAACAGGGGAAAGACGTGCTACTACCTACATTATACAAAGAATTAGTTTGATCATTCAACGAGGAAATGCGGCTTCAATTATCGGTACACTTCCAACTGGTCGAAGTTTAGAAGAAATTTTCTCGTTATGGTGATATTATTCTGTTAAAAATTATTAGTATTTTTTTTTGAATTAATTTTTTTTATCTTTGATTTTCGTTCATTTAAAGTGTCATTTACAAGCAAGTTAAAATAAAGTAATAAAAAGTAAAAAAAAAAAAAAAAAAATAGAAAATTAATCAGAACAGGTTTGTTTATTTGCACATCTCTGGGAGCAATGAACTCTGCGACGAGAATGCGCAGACGCATGAATCTTCCTCAGGAAATGTTTTTTTTAATTTTCTAACCTTCCTTTGCAGCAAATTTAAAAGTGTTATTTTGAATAGTTACAAGTGCACTCATTTTTAAATCAGACATTAACAACCTAAGTTTTTCCACCAATCACCGACCTAGGTCTGCGGGGTTGCCGCAACCCGCAAAACAGTCAAGTTCAAGTTGTTTAAACCTGTCTTAATGAGCTGGCGGCGTAAATTAATTTGAGAAAGACCCATCTACAAATCCTACCCTAAGAACCCCTGTCTGACATTTCAACTTTTGTACAAAGAAAAACATCAAGTGTAATTTGCTTAACTTTAAAACATGGGTAAGTATATTTTATTGCTGTCTAATTTTGAAGCTAAATTAAAATTCATTTATCAATATTTTTAAATAAAATTCAAAATTTAGCTAGATATTCTTATGTTCTAAATATTTGTAAAGTTTGAGCGAAATCGGTTAGGGTTTAGAGCAGTTAGGAAATTCCCAAAATATCGTATAGAAAGTTTCCATTAGTGAGCAGGCATGTCGAATTCAAAGAAATAGACTGTATTACAAAAAAAAAATCCTATTTCAGATAAACTTTCTTTAATTTTTAAATACTTCAAAAAATACATTTCAGTTGACTTGTCTAAAAGGATATACCACAAATATTATGACTCCAATTATATTAAATTGAATATTTCATTTAAACTTTATGTTGCTTGAAGTGCAGAAAAAGTTGTAACTGGTGGAAGTCGTGCTCTGCGAGGTTTACGTAGGGCAAAATTGTCGGCGGTGGTCTTCCCACGAGGATGTACTTGTCGGGTATGATTTTTTAAGTTATTGCTCGTTTTGAATGTAGAGGAGCACAGTTCGCACATGTAAGCACGAATGTCGGAATGATGGACTTCGTGCTCTGCGCGGAGCCCACTATTTTGGAAAGTTCTGGAGCAGATATGGCAGGGGAATCTTTTCTCGTGACCGTGTTTTCGTTGGATGTGTTTGTTCAGTTGAGTCTTCCATTTGAAACTTTCACCACAGTTTTCTTCTATACAATGGAAGTTCTTTACGTCTGAGTGAGAGAGCAAGTGCCACTTGATCGTTGACGGCATCCGTCCAACATATGGGCACAAGGGACATTTGTGAGGCTTTCCCTTTCGGTTGTGTTCTGCGTTTTTGTGTTGGCGCAGTTTGAGCGCAGTATCGTACCTAGAAAAGTAAATACCTTCATTAACTCACTTATGTTGAACAATTGAAAAACAAATAATTTTAAGTCACAAAATAACAATTCAATAAAAATTCCAAGGTGGTTTTGTTCAAAGCAAGCTTGAAATTCTTACATTTTACGTTAAGCAACTTCTTCAGGTTCATCACTTAAGAATTTTTGGCACCTTGACTAGACACTTCTTCCGTCTCAAGATAGGTGTATTTTGAATTACAAATTCGTTAAGCAAATCAATTAAAACTACAGTTTGTGTCTCTTAAATGAAACAATAAAAACTTAGAATTTGACGCCAGAAACATTTCCGTATAATCCTTTCTTTTTTTGTTAAATTTCTGTTGGTAACATCTATCATCAATTTTGCAACGAGCTAAACATCAAGAAATCCAAATTAGTATAGGAAGAAATTATACCTCTTCTCACACCCCTCAGCATCACAGTGGAAGGGCAACTCTTCGTGTTCATTGTGCACATGCGTTATGAGATCTGTACTGTTTGTGCATACTTTGTCACAGAAGACACAACCGAATCGATAATCGCTGTTCAAATGAAACTTCTCGTGCTCGTCGACTAGTTCTTGGGTGTCAAAGGCCTTGACACACAACCTGAAAAAAAAAAAAATTGTTTTTTTAAATAGTCTACAATGTGTTTAAACTCCTGTCTACCCTACACTGTAGACTAGCCCAAAATCCATCTCTCACTCCCATACCCACACCCATCATTCATTTCCGAACTGGATCAACTTTAATACCTGCATTTGGGATTCATCTGTAGCTTCGTATGAAATGTCCTGATGTGCCTTTCCATGCTTTTTGACGTCCAGTATAGTTTCCCACATATAGAGCAGGGAACGGAAGGAAATCCTTCATGTATTTTGAGTAGATGCAACTCGAGATTCTCCGAGTTATTGACTTGTAACTGACATTTCGTGCAATGATATAGATTTTCAACTCCAATTCCATTGTGTACACGTACAATATGTTCTCGCATTTCTATGGTACGGTTGAATTCGAGATTCATCCCTATGCACGTATCGTGGTTGCAAGTTAGCTTCAATTTCTTATATCTCTCCATATTGAATTTAACCTTAGATGTTCCTTCTTTAGTGAATCTCGACATTACTTTTGATTTCTGTCTTAACTTAGATTTTCTAACATTTTGACAATAAGTAGAGTCTGTTGATTTGTTAGATAATTTAGCAGTAACACGCGTGCCTTCAGTTGCCTTCTTACAAGAAATGTCATCAAGTGGAAGAGTAAATGAGAAATCATCAAATTCCATAGGCATGTCGATGTCATCAATTCCTGCCAACGGATCCGAATCATCTGGAATAAGACCTCCACTGTTTTCAAATGTCCATTTCTCATCTTCCTCAGCAAAGTCAGGATTTTTCACAATCGAGACAATCAAAGCCTTATTACTGAAACAAATGTAATTCATCAAAAGTCATACCAGGATACAGTAGAGTCCGGTTATAGTGGCTTAACTACGAACATAATTATTGCCCATAATTCAAAGATGTATGTGTCTTACCGAGAAACAGGAGGAGTGAAATTGGATTTGATCGTTTTAAATTTTGAACTTCCACTCTTTAGTTTACTACTAATTCCAGACTTTAGTAAAATTTTCCGTTTGAAAATTTTTGCCCGTCTGGCTAATTTGAGTAAACGATCAGGATTTGGTTCTTCTGGCCATTGATCTGGTAGAGGTTTTTCTTCTTCAGGGCTCACAATCCCACACCAAGGTCTTTCTTCTATAGCTACAGGTTCTTCTGACTCTACTTTGAGTCCAAGTGAAGTGACGATTTGCTCAATCGAACTGTTCAACTGATCTTGTTCAATTCTTCCATCGTGGAACCCTTGAGAACGCTCCTTTAGAATGTATTGGTAATGCTCAACCAGAAGGGTCTTGATTGTCACTTCCAGATGAAGGAGTTTGGTCTGGAGACGAGTGATAGCATTATGAGAGAATTCAGCATCTGCGATGATTTCGAGACATCTGAGACAGTGTTTTCCTTGGGCAAGAATCTCCTCAAAACTTGGATCTAATTGGATAACTCGACAAAGAGATTGAGACCGACTTTTATCCCAGGTGAACATCTGAGAGTCTTGTTCTGTTCCAGTACAAGTGGATGACTGTACAATTTCAGCTCGACAGAGGAAACAGTTGAAGAGTATATTATTGTTAGCATTTAGTTCCTCCACCTTATCTGTAGACGCAGCACCTACGCCAGATGGGTTTGTATCTAATGAATTTTACAAACAAATGTTGAATGATGAACAAAAATTAGTAAGAAAGTGTGTGAATTTGATTTTTTATATCTAAAAATTTAACTTACTGTAATTGGTAAGTACTGATGTTTCTGTCATCATCACTGCTTCACATTATCAACCAGCCGAACAGAAATATTTCGTATTATGAATACGAAATTTAAGTTTCTTCTCCATGTAAGACAATCAACTGCTACTCTTCATCATTGGTTTCACTTTGAGTTAACAACCAACCACACATGAAACTTCGAATCAGCCGGTAACCGCAAATTAGACTCGACTAGTATCGGTAAGTTTAGGAGAGTAATTGAGCCGAGTGAGATGAGTTTGTTATAGCTCGGCTCACTATTATTTCAATTCGGCTCACGGCTCACACGAGATTGAAAATGTCAGATCAACTCGGCTAATGACAATGTTCATTCGGCAGCTTGCGATATGGCTCTTTAGTCATATACCTAGATTCTCAGAGTATTGAACCCTTAGTTACGGCTATTAAGATAGAGGGGCCAAATAGTTTGTTGACTTGTTTGTTTGGAGAAATTGGAATTTGGAAGTCTGAGTTAGACTTCCAGTTGAAAAATCACTTCCATCAATAGTTTAATAGGCAAATAGGTTTTGATTATATTATTTTCATTGTATCCCTTGTAATTGTAAGTTATATATTTTTTCAAAGTTTCAATTAGTATAATTACGTGATTTAGTCATGCCAATTAAGTGTAAGTTTTGCAGTTGTTTTTTTGAAAAGGATTCAGCCAGAGAACGGCACCGGTAAATAATTAATTAACATATTAAACTAAAAGTAAAAGTTGAATACCATATAAAACAACTTTACTATAAATTTTCAGCAAAGGGAATGTTAACTATCACTGAAATCAATTTATTGGAGAAACGGTAGACTGGTATCCAAGTAAATCCTCTTCTTAAGAATAAAGTGAAATAAATGAGCATTAAAAAAATTAAGTAAGATTGAAAATCACCATCGTAGCAAAACTAAAAAATTTTTTGGCTCCTCTATGTTAATAGCCGTAACTAAGGGTTCAATACTCTGAGGACAAGACAGATTCATAATGTGTTTGCAAAACAGAGTAAATGGATGCCTATTTAATCAAAAAAATCATTGGATATTTAGAATAAATAAGCAAACTTCTTCACAATAGCATTTCCAAGGTTGCTATGAGAAATAGTTTACAAAAAACTATTTGATACGGTTAGTCCATAACTCGGCTCATTTTCAAATTTCGTTTTTTTAATCATGCATTTTATACGCATTTTTTTAAGGATGTCGAACTCCGTTCCCAAGACTATAATTTAACATATTTCGAAATTGAGAAATTGGAAAATTTAAATTTTTTGAAATAGGGAAGTTATGGACTAACCTTATCAAAGACGTCAAAATTTATTATAGCAACCTTGAGCATTTCGATGTCAGTGCTTGTATAAGATAAAATACATCCACCAATTTTGGCTGAATTTAAGGGTTCAATACTCTGAGCCTAGATTTGTTTTAATTAAAAATTTGTATCTACTTTGTCATCATGGCTATAATATATTCTGCGCAACATATAGTGATGTACGTGTGTGAACCATGTGCTATGTATGAAATTCTTGTCATTTTATGCACACAAAAGAAAGGCATTTATGGTTGAAGCAATTAAAGTACTAACTTTGTTCTTATAAACAAAATTTATTAGAAACAATGACTATTGATTTGGAAACGATTGGTTAAATAAGTGGCATATAGAGTACATATCACTAGCGAAGTGGCCGATTTAAATTCTACACTTCACAAGTGATGTGCTTTGTAATGATTAAGCTGAAAAGGAAATTACCAAATTCTTTAAGAAACCTGCAAGGTAATATGTATTTCGTTGTACAACGAAAGTGAATGAGTTGAAATTTAGCTGATGAAACAATTAATTAATTGTAGTCGTAAAAGTAGTGAGGTTATACTTTCGAGAAATTTAACCATTTTTGCTAACAATATACAGTTTTTACAATATATTTACCAATTTAGTAATCATTTAAAACCGATTGTTTTGGACTGGCTCATATTGTGCTATTTCGGCTAATCGAGAAAGCCAGTGTTCTAGCCAGTGATGGGCAACCCAAGCGCCTATCCCAACCCAACCCAACTTCAGAAATTTTTAAAGTTTCCCCAACCCAACCCAACCCAACTCCGAAATTTTTTAGTCTCCCCAACCCAACCCAANACCCAGTGATGGGCAACCCAAGCGCCTATCCCAACCCAACCCAACTTCAGAAATTTTTTAAAGTCTCCCCAACCCAACCCAACCCAACTTCGAAATTTTTTAGTCTCCCCAACCCAACTTCAAAATTTTTTAACGTCTCCCCAACCCAACCCAACCCAACTTCAGAATTTTTTAAAGACT